>ML827098.1:91105-106787 GCA_009831015.1 Picea engelmannii | reverse complement strand
TTCTTTATTCCAATTCAAAGAATGATACAAATGATACAATACAATGGCACAATTCCCAAGCTCCAACTAGCTTTTGCAATGGGAGAGTGCTTTATTATATAGCAAGAGGAGAAGGTAGTGTAGAGGAGGAGGGCACATCACTTGGAGAAGGAGGGCGCACCACTTGGTAGCTTGACTTATGACAAGCGTGGAGAGTGGGGCTCCCACCTCTCACACCACCAAAACAAATGACAAGTGTGCTTCAAAGGGGAGAGGGGAAGGCACCACCTCTCAAGAGGTAGGCACACTTCCTCTTGAGGGCACCACCTACCCAAGAGAGGGGCGTGCCTCTTCTTAGCTTTCTCTCAATACTCAATAACACCTCACTCACTCAATCCCAACAAACAGTTACTTACCTCTTATTTCTGCCACATAGCCTTTTAGGCTTTATTTCACTCAAAACATGTTAAAACATTTTTTCGACAACTTTGCTAAATTTTAGCAATCCCGATTTTTTATGTCTTTTTTGGGTTTTGTGAGTAAAATTAACTTTTTAGTGATTAAAATCACTAATTTCACTCACAAAAGTGGGTACGTAGGTAAAATGGGTGCTCTAGGTTCAAAAGTGAGCACCCCCAAGGCATATGATGCTTCCTAGTACCACTTTTTTTATACAACTTTAAATTACAATTAAAAAATTCCTTTTTACGGGAAATTTTTTATTAACTGAAAAATTAAAAAAACCTAAGGGGGACTTAGCACATTTCCATAAAACTCTAGGAGGATGTTTAGTATGGTAATATACATTAGACACTAGGCTTAGATGACCATGCTAAGGCCTAACCATGAGTATATACTTCAACTTTGGAGGAATTGAGTGAAAAAACTCGAAAATTATAAATTGCTTGGACAACAGAATATAATTAACAAGTAAAAAAGACACTCCAGAGTAACAACTCATTTCTAAGTCTTAGGAGGCTAAACCTTTTACAAAATTCATCATGCAACATCTCTTATTACAAGTCCCTGCAGGGTATGGAAATGTGGAAAAAGTTGGTCAAATAAACCGGCTGAACTTCTGAACTCTGAAAATTGAGCATTTGATTGCTCAAACTTTGGCGGTTCAACTGCAAGTCCAACTAGTGCAACTCAGTGGATAACAAGGCCCATCATCCTACCATCGAAGCAAAAGGTGTACATCTTGGTGTATGACGATTATGTGATCAAATGGGTTTGGGCTAAAGCGTCGCTGAAGGTTACAGAGGAAGCAATGGCTAACTTCTTGTATGAAGAAACTTTTGTCTGTTTCAGAGTCCCTCGATAGATCGTTACTGACCAAGGGACCTATTATCGCACAAATTGTAGGTTGGGCAAAGCCCGACCCAAACCACAAGAGTGTGACAACTACGAGAGTAGCTACCCACCGTCACCTTAGATAGATACTCCCATCGCTTTAGTGATGGTAAGTGTACACCGATTATGTGACCAAATGGGTTTGGGCTAAAGCGTCGCTGGAGGTTATAGAGGAAGTAATGGCGAACTTCTTGTATGAAGAAACTTTCTCTGTTTCAGAGTCCCCCGATAGATCGTTACTGACCAAGGGACCTATTATCACACAAATTGTCCAAACCACAAGAGTGTGACAACTACGAGAGTAACTATCCACCGTCACCTTAGATAGATACTCCCCTCGCTTTAGTGATGATAAGTCACCACAAAGGGGGAATCTCAGTAACCTTAGGGGATTGAGATGGAAAGTGAAGAAATGGTAGGTGAAACCCGCTATAGGTCAGTTTTGGAGATGGAGAGAGGCTTGAGGAAGTGTCTTGTGGAAGGGTAAACTGTCTAGCCAAGCGGGGTAGACCCTAGTTACTATGTGAAGTTAAGAAGTTAATTTTTAGGAGTTGATTTTAGTTAATTAAAAGTTTGGGGGATCTAGCCTATATGCAAAAGCAACAATGCAAAGTGCAACTATTCAAATGCAAAGGCAAGCCCTTTCCTAAGACAACTAAGACTAGTGCATAAGGTTGGGCAAGGGGTCAACTAAAGTTAAAGGAGATTAGATTTTACAAATAGTTACAACACGATTACAAAAGAATCACTTCACACAATTTACAATTAGAACTAGATACAATTAAGAAAGAGAAACAATTATCTACAAATCTAAGAATGCTAAAGGTACAACAAAGATACAATTATACAACTATGAACAAGAAAAGAAACAAGCACTAACTTGATTACTTGATTGTGCAGTAAATAAAGATTGCTCAAAGGAAAAGATGACACCAACACATCAAGCCTGCATACCCAACAATAGAGTGCCTCCAAAGGATGCACAACTCTAAGTGGCTGCTTCAATGGCATACACGAAGAGACAACACAAACCCAAACAATGAAGTTGCCTCCAAAGGATGCGCAACTTCAAGGGGTTAATCCAATAAACCAACATGACTTAAAACTGAAATTGAAATGCTGAAAAGAAGCCTCCAAGGGCAAGGGCGCAACTCTAAGTCACTTAGATAACATCCACAAAACTGAAATAAGCTTGCATGAAAGTAAATGGAAAGTAGAGTACTTGCAAGATTACTTAAGTGTCAACCATAAAAGTTATGCCAATGTATATTTCCCAAAGTTGTGGATGAATTAGGATTAGTTAAGTTATTAAGTTAGAGAATGAATCCTAACTAAGTGAGAACCCCAAAACTCCCCCCGCTTGTACCAAATAGTTGCTGGGTGCTCAATAAGTGAGGCTAACAAGGCCCCACCCTAGCTCCACAGGTCAACCCAAGAAAATAAGTATTCCCGGAAAGGACGCCAAGCACCGTGAGATCGTCTCCAATCTAGCGCCTTCCGTTGCTTCCTTACAATTCTCGTTTAGATGGCAAAGTTGGGTCAGTAGTGAGTGACCTATTAAAGCTAGTTAATTTTAAGCCCTATGAGACCAAGGTAGATTAAGTTAGTTGTGTGTTGAGCAAGATGTGCGTGCTAGATGTCAAGTGCTTGAATGTAAAAGGAAATTGCTTGCAAGTTAAAGAGAAGTACTTAACGAAAATAACGAACTTGGAAAAGCATGAAGTACTTGAAATAAACTTGCAGAAATGAAGAATTATGTTTGCCTTAAACCATGAATTTGCACCATGCCCATGAGATTGAAAGAAAAGGAAAGTACTTGTAAAGAAATGAAATTGAAAACAAAGTACTTGAAATAAATTGAGCTTGCAAATGGAAAGGAAAGACTAAAAGGACACCATAAGCTTATTATGCCTCCATGGGCCTAAACTAGTATTAAGTGGTTACTTCTAGATTTAGATAATTTTAGTCATTAAGTATATGAAGAAGTAAAAACCATATACTAGCCTTACGATTTTGAGGGTTGGCAAAGCCAATCACACTCAAAGGTGTAGGCAAACAATTGAAAAGGAAAAGCTGAAAATAAAACGAAGTTAAGTGAACCACAAACAATGGCACAAGATGGAGGCAAGCCTTCCTTTGTTGTGCCAAAGTGGGTTGAAAGAGAGCTAAGCTAATAACAGAAAATAACTTGCATCAAAAGAGCCTTACGATTTAGGATGGTTGGCAAAGCCAAGCACTTTCCTAGGTGTAGGCAAGAAACTAAATTTTTTTTGCAGAAAATTGATTTTTAGGAGAAATGCAAGCCCTTGGTTACTCTTTGGGGGTTGTTTACAAAGATAATAGAAGAGAGAGGTGTTGGGGGTATAGGTACCCCAACTTAGGAGGTTGTAGTAGATGTTTTGAGGCCCCAAGAGGGCTGTTCCTCCTCGTTTTCTGTCACAGACCTGCAAAAACCAACAAGTAAAACTTGCTGGAAAACTGCAGAAAAACAACAAAAAACCCTGCAGAAAATTTCTGTTAAGTTAAAACAGAAATATAAAACGAAATATGGCAGTATTTGTAGTCGTTTTTGATCTACTGCAGCATATAAAACTACCCATATACTTAGAAATTACAGCAGGAAAGCAAAACCAAAACTACGAAGGAAATAAGATTGGGTTAAACGAACAACTTCCAAATCTGAAGTTGCTCCTCCTTAACCCTTAAGCAACCTGCAAATAAGTGAGCAAAGCTACAAGACCAAGCAAGAGGTAAGTAGATCCCTAAACATCAACAAAATACTTTGAAGAAATTAAGGATACTACACTACTAAGATCTAGAGCAATACTACTCTAGATCTATCTAAGCAAAGTACTTTGCTTGGATCTCCTACTCTAATCTAGAAACTAATAACTCAACAATGCATAAAAACAAGTCACTTCAATAAGCTCCAACCAAACACCAAGACTACTCCAAGTGCCAAAGGCTCCTCCAAAGTTTCTTCTATTAAGAGCAAGCTTGAGCAAATATTTGCTTCAAGCTTGAGAACCGAGAGAGCAATATGGGAGAGAGAGAGAATGGGAGAGATTTGGGAAGAATAACAATACATTGAGAGAAGATCTACCAATGAGGGAGGGGAGGCCTTCATTTATACTTGGGGAGGCAAAGTTACCCCTCTTGGATGCTTTCCAAGTGTCAACACTAAAGCAAATGTGATCATCTCAAAAGGGGGGCACATTTTTAGGGTTAGGTTTTTGGTATGGAGAGGAGGGATGAGTTGGCAAGTGATTACTTGGCCAAGGGGGTGAGGTGGAAGCATGAGGAGGGCGCACTAGGGGAGAGAGGGCCCCACTCATCTTAATTTTTGATTTTCAAATGTTTCCTCAAGGAGGGGGGCGCAACTTCCCTAGGGGGAACAACTTGAAGTGATGATAGCTAGGTGGGAATGGGTTATGAGGATGAGAAAGGGGTTAGGATAGGATAGGCTAAGGTTTAATCATCATCTCCCACTCACTCTTCAACCAATTAACTCAAATTTACAAAATTTGACATTTTGACTATGTCAATATAAACAATTAAATTGTTGTTTTGGACTGACTTGGACTCCTCATGGACAAACACCTAGCAAAACTTGTCCAACTGAGCTGAAACTTGGTCCAAGGGTGTAGGGGGTTTCATTCCATTTCTTTTGAGCACAAATACCCCTATAAGAAGCCCAAGGACCTAGTTTTTACATTTTTCATCAAATTTTAGTTAAAATTACCCAAGTTAGGCAATTTTAATAAATTAAAAAAAACCTATCTAGACTCAATGAAATTCCGCAAAAATTTAGGAGATGTCTTACATGGTCATTTACAACATTCCTAGACACTAGCTACCAGAGAGCTAGACCATTAGAACGCCTTTCACCACTTTGGAGGAATTATTTGTGTGAGTGAAAAACTCAAGGGAAATTGATAAGGCTGGTTAGGCCAAATTAATAACCTGAGGAAAAAAAACACTCAGTGAAAGGGACTCCTCTAATGATGAAGTCCTAAGGTAACTATCCTACCTATGATCCATGCAGACCCATTACATTATTATCCCACACAGGGGAACGAAAATTCCATTACAAAAAGATGTGTTGAAGGCCAAAACTGCCTTGTAGAACCAGTTAGTCTCTGACTTGGTAGCATCTGATGATGCATATCTTCATGGTACATGGAGTTGACCCCCTAGTTGAATAGGTGGTCAACAAAGATTATAAATCAAGTGTGAGATTTGGAAGCAAATGAGAGAGTAGACATGAAATCCTTTCACACAAAACAAAAGAGAGTATATCAGATTCAATAAACA
This sequence comes from Picea engelmannii, assembly GCA_009831015.1. Lineage (NCBI taxonomy): Eukaryota > Viridiplantae > Streptophyta > Pinopsida > Pinales > Pinaceae > Picea > Picea engelmannii. Next base: position 101,141 of record ML827098.1, on the reverse strand, counting down.
ATGTTACATATAAATACATTACACTTTGGCTTAGGATAGGCAAGTTATCTTAACCATACTAACAACTGGTTGAGAAAATATGTCAACCACACACCAAACTAGGAGATAACTAGTTGTAGAGAATCTCTCATAGCCAACTAGATTTAACAACCTCCTCAATATTAGAAGCAAACGACTCATGTAGAGATTATCTCTACCTTTCAATAACCAATAAATTTAGCAAATCACAACATAGTATTATGAAGAATCCCACATTAATTAGTAAGACAAGTAGGAGTAAAAAACTCCAACAGCCCCTCTTAACGAGTCGTTGTCTCTATCTCTGCCAGATAAGTCTTCATGTGTATCTTTGACCACTTCAAAAAATTTTGCAGGCTTCGAACTCCATCAGGTTGTCACCTATTCCTTCAAAAAAGGTGTAGTCTCCCTGTTGTGATCCAAGTTCCCAACATCATTAGACACCATTAGCACTTGCAGTGTCTCATAACCTTCATAAAGGTAGATGTCGAACTTGGTTGGATCTATCTCGAACTATCTTGATAAGCAGTCTCGATGTACTTATCTCGCAAACCCAACGAGGCATAGTTTCTCCGATCCCCTACAACATCTGGGACTACTAACGTAACCATTCTTCTTGAGTTGAAACCTGAAAATTCCCCCACTGGAGATGCAATTTCACTTCTCCCTGACCTCTTCTTTCTTATAGAGATTCATCATTATTTACAAACAAAGGATAAAATTGAGCATACTTATAATAATTTAAAAATTATCTACTCTACAAGTGAACTGAAGAAGGAAAGGGCGCTGCAGAGCAGAAGAGATCCGTGTTCAAGTCTATTGCCAAAAACCTGTGATGGAGGGGTCATGTCCATGTGAACAAGGCCAGTGGCATGAACGATAATGACTAGATCAAAATGCTGCATATAGTGGAGAACTGAGTACATGTACCAATGTCTCAAAACCGTAGGCTGTGGATGATTGAAATGACAATGTCAAAAATCTGGGTATGTGAACTCTACGCACAAATCATAGTCAATCTTCACTCGTTAGTATTCACCTATCACTGCAACCTCCTCGTGCTTCACAATGCTGCACTAGCAGGAAAATAACATTTTGCAATACCTCAGTGGCAAACAAAGGATCGACAACCAGATCTGTAGACAGTCCCTCAACTAATTTTCTATGCTCAAGCGACTAGGCAAGTCTGCGCCAACCCTCGAGGTTACAGGCAAATCGATAACTTGTGCCCTTATTGCAAATAAAATTGAAAAAAATCGAATCTCTGATCAACTACTCGGTGTCTGTGAGTGCAACATAAGTGGTTTGGTTCCCTAGGCCCATATTTTCTTTATGCGATAGATCTGCAGTCCGACGAATCACACTCCAGGCTTCGTGCATATAGCACAAACACAAGTCATCAACTCCAACCAACAACAATAGCATGATCTAACGATAGTTGGGCGACTCCTCCACTACTGGAAGCAATGCTCCTCCTCTCACTCATCAACGCAATTTTGGAATCAACACTGATCAACACAATTTTGGAATCAACACAGTGAGCGGATTGCTTTCCTCCAACGCAAATTATTGCACATTCACACTCAACGAATTTAAGACTAGAAGTTGGACACTCCATACTTCACACACGTAGTAAACACTCCACTCAACAATAACGACAGAAAAACAATCCACTCTCCTACGCTAGGATTAGAACTCACATCTCTCTCAATATCCCGGGCCATCCCGTGAGGGAATTAAGCCCAATCCCGCTTTGATACCATGAAAGCAAATGAGAGAGTAGACATGAAATCCTTTCACACAAAACTAAAGTGAGTATATCATATTCAATAAACAATGTTACATATAAATACATCACACTTTGGCTTAAGATAGGGAAGCTATCTTAACCATTCTAACAACTGGTTGAGAAAATATCTCAACCACACACCAAACTAGGAGATAACTAGTTGGAGAGAATCTCTCATAGCCAACTAGATTTAACAACCTCCTCAATATTAGAAGCAAACAACTTACATAGAGATTGTCTCTTCCTTTCAATAACCAATACATTTAGCAAATCACAACATGGTATTATGAAGAATCCAACATTAATTAGTAAGACAAGTAGGAGTTAAAAACTCCAACAATATTTATCTCTTTCTTGTTCACACTCCCTTCTTCCTCTTGAAAGACATGCTTCATCTTAGAAAGTGGGATGTATGAACAAATGTTTCCCCCACCTTAATAAGGTAAAATGGCTATTTGGACATAATAATTGCATCAAAACAATTTTTTTTCTCTTTGTTTATAATACATTAGGTATGATTTCTTGCTATATGGACTTCATTTAGAAATAATTTTTTAAATTTAGATATAAAAGCTGAAATAGGAAGCCTCATATTTGCTAATTTACTTTATTTCACATTAATATTTCTAATTTCATCCATATGTAAGTTTGGTTTCTACTTAAAATTGCATGGATAGGATCTGGTTGCTACATAAAATTGCATGGATAGATCTCTTTTTGAATTTCATTCAGTGATTGGGTTTTCATTATGATTGTAGTATGGAGGTTGTATGACTCTTTTTCGAGAAGGATCACTTCAAGAAACACCAAATTGCCTTTGCCTAGGACTCACCGACTACAGGTCATTTGATTTCTGTGACATTTAAATCCATTCTACTTTTTGTTGAAAGCTTTTAAATTAGTGAAAATTACCATTTATTGAGTTATTGGAATATGAACTTCCTTTATTGTACTTTTCTTCGACATATTGAGGGAGAACATCCCTTAGTATGGAAGACAACCCTAGCCTTAATGTATCTATTTATCTCTTGGCATCTTGGACTCGCTATATGCATATGATTTAGGCAAGAGGATTGAGAAACTAACAACATTTTGGTTTTGTTGTATTCAGTTGCATGTCGTTTGTTACATTTTGAAATGCATGCTTACATCAATACTAATCCAATTTACGTCAAACAAGCTAAGGTAACGAGCATTAAACTGTTACATTATTTATTTTGAAATTTGAACTTATGTGGCATTAAAAACGATTCAAAGGATTGGTACTAAGTTATAAACAACACCTATACACCGGGAGGAAACAATGTGTACTACCACAACTAACTTTTGTGGACAACCAGCCCTATTTAATTGTTCATGTAATGCTAGAATCAACAAGTTTATATGTTCATATGAGTAGATGCATGTGTACATATATACATGTGTGCATACATGGACACAAACACAAATCTACAAATGTCAATGCCATAGGTATTCATGCACATGTGTAGAAGATGATATACTTGTGTCTCAAAGAATTGAAGGATAGTACAAGCTTTTGCTAGGGCCCCTCCACTCTTGCTTTATCTTTGTTAGATTTGTGTTAATCTTCTTCCTCATTCTTTGAATCTACATCTTCTCCCCCTTAGGATCATTGTCTAGGAGATCCTTCTTCTCTTTTGCATTATAATCCTAAATTTTCATTGCAAACATTCCTCTCATTGTCACATTATCTTTACATTATAACATCATGGTCTTCCTACTTTTCATTCTTCTTATCTACTTACTTGCAATCCTATTGCATATCTTTCTTCATGACTTGTCCTTGTCCCACTTATAAAACTTCACCTTCTCATTGCTTATGGCATTTCCTACTTTTCATTCTTCTTATCTACTTACTTGCAATCCTATTGCATATCTTTCTTCATGACTTGTCCTTGTCCCACTTATAAAACTTCACCTTCTCATTGCTTATGGCATCTTTACAATGCATAATTTTGTGATTTTTTATGACGTCTTCCGTGGATTGGAAATTCATGTTGGACAAGATATTGACTTCATGTAAGACTTTCGCATTAGGTAGGACATCCTCTTTAGATAGAATGTCCACACTAGATACTACACCTTGTTTTGGTAGGATGATCACACTGGATAGGATGACCTCCTAAAGTAAGCATGTACTTTCTCCCTATTGTTCATATGTATTGTATCAAACTCGCTAAATAGGTTTCCCAACCTTTGTACACTGTCCATCACATACATGATACCACTATGATCTAAGCAATATCCATGTCCAATTTGTCTGTCATATATGTGATGTCACAATGATAAATTTTTTCTTCATTAAGTAGGTCATGCAACTTGTGTAGGTCCTCCTCCATACTTATGATGTCATAATGATGCAATTTCTCTCCATTAAACAAGTTACTTAATTCGTGCTAGTCCTTCATACAATTAATGCCATGATGGTATAAGTTTTCTTCATCAAACATGAAATCATTGTCATTTATGATGTCCTTTTCATGTTCACTTTGACTATGACATCTTCTTTAACAAGGCGACCCTCTATCACTAGGATGCTTCATCAATGAGGTTGCTTCTCTTACTAAGGTGTCCTCATTAATGAGGTTTTCCTCCTTTAGGTTGATTGTCTTCATTGATGAGTTTGTTACATTTTTTTAATTGATCTTGTACATTTACGACAATGCCACTTTATCATTTTTTTATTTCCATAACATCATTATTCATTTTATACTTCTTTAGCATCATTAGTCATTAAGTCGTAACTACTTATTGGATAGGTCATCCACTGCATAATGCCACTTGTCATCATGTCTTCCACCTTGCTTGGACTTCATCATTTCAATTTTTGTTGTGTGCCTCCTAAGCATTTGTAGATTGTCCTTCCAATGCTTCGTTTGTTGCTTCTGTGCACAAATGTCCTTACAGGTTCCCATTCACCTTCTATGTTTTTTTAGTCTTAGTTTTTAATTACATCTTCCATAGACAGTTGAAAACTTGTTGCCATAAATTTTCCATACTCCTCCATTTGCCAATGCAAATGCAAGAAGCATTATCTTTGTACATTACATCTTCTGAACATTCTTTAAGTAACAATTCATTGGTTTAGGATGTTCCTTTGAACTATCTGAGTTGGACTCATCCATTGCCCCTGAATGTTCAAAATGTTTGTTTTTGGAAGTTCCTTTAAGAAAGACACCCCAAGGTTGGGGGATGCACTGCATCACATAGAATTCTTTTGGTGTAGGTGCTATGTCTAAAGGGTAGCTACTCCACCAATATCAAAAAGACCTTGCACCTTGTTATCCCCATTTTGTGGGATAACTAAGGAGATTATGTCTTGAGGCCCTCAGGTTGCATATATGGAGTGTCGAGAGACCACATGACCATAAGTGTCCACTTGCACATACGGAAACCCGCTCTATCACAACAATCTGATCCATTGTCAGCACATCCACCACACCAACTAGCTTCTAGAAGGTAGAGGGGTCTTGCTCCATGCAGTACAAGTAAGGTATTGTGGCAGGTAATCACCCTAATGTTTAAGGAATTTAAACATGTATTTGAGTTGCTTTTGATTATAGAACGCCTGCTTGGACATTATACTTTTGACCTTCTTTCATCTTGGTGAGTGTCATAGATTTCCTAGTAAGTGCCCAACCTTTGGGGAAGGTTTGTGACTGGGGGTCTGTTATGAACATAAATATACATATAAAATAGATATTAATAACATAATAATTAAATGATAATTAATAAATACTAATTATTAATAATAAAATGACATGTCTCAAAGGACATGACTATTGGTTAAGGGCACCCCTGCGTGGGTATATAAGCGAGTCCTCATTCTCATTTGTAATCATCTTATTCATTCAATCATACATTTATATATTATTTATTATCCTCATGGAATCATGGATATCTTTATTTTCCAAGTATTTTGCATATTCTACTCGTAAGCCAGATTTGGTTATTACATTTGTGTGAGTGAACTTTGTTCGTCTCATTTGGTATCAGAGCTTCATTGTTGATCCTGGCCATTGGCCATACAGGCTTGTAGCCACAAAAAAAATAAAAATCATCAGAGTTTTTTTGATCTAGTCATTGACCACAATCAGGGCCTTGGCCATTTAAAGTTAAGAATTACTCTGCTGTAAATTGGAAGAAAGATTAGAACCAAAAAATCGAAAAAATATAATTTGTCAAACATAAGTACTGCAAAAGTCATTCCCCTGCAAAATTTGAAGAAAAAAAAAAAAACCAGAAATAAGGAAAGTAAAAGTACCAAGGGATTATCAATGAAGAACTAATCCCCTGCCAAGTAAAACTGAAGGAAGAAATCTATTCTCTGTAAAATTTGCTAAAAAAGTTTGCAAACAAATCTCAGCGTGTTGTAATCAAGGAATCAGGCTAATTTTTAGAAATCGGTGAGACCTACAGCTCCCATACATTAGTGTAAAAAGCTGTTGAACATCTATACAGAAAGCACTGTACACCATCGCCGCCAACACACCTACCACAATTTCGTACACATGCACAACGGACCACCATGTCCATCCGTACCGTATGACAACACTTCTATTCATGAAAGTCAAAAGAGATTTTAAGTTGTCGTGGGTTATGTGTGCCAGTTTGAGTAGGAACGGACATAAAATTTAATGCAAAGGAAAATTGGAAGCAACCTCATTGAATTGTGCACCAGGAAGCTGCCGGAAATTAGTCAACGACAACACTATAAGCTAGAAAGAAAGAAAGTATTTTTAACGTCCACGAGGCTAAAAATAGCCTATGGGACAGATTGCTTTTCCATCTGGCTTTTGTATTCGGCCCTTTTCCTGTGAAGTTTTACAATAATCGCTCCCAGCTTCTCGACAAACTCTTTGCTGAATAGATTATCCCAAGAACTAGCTGCCAGAATACCTGCATAATTTTCCTTGCTGTCTTTGAGGGCCTTGTTGCCGTCCTAATACACACTTGCTAACGTGAGCTAAGTCCAACTCACTTAGTGTGTCCTCGGAGACACAATGTCTAGGTTCTCAGTCCACACTGTCACCTTGACTGGAACCTCCTCCTTCTAGGCTTACTCCTAGGGAAGCCAAGGGGGGTAGTCCCTAGTTACTAAATTGATTTAAGTTTTAATGTTCTAGGAGTTAGTTTTAATTTGTTAAGGCTAAAGGGGAAAACTAGCCTATGATGCAAAGGCAGCAAATGCAAAGTGCAAGTCTAATCTAAATGTCAATCAGCCCTTTCCCTAAATCAACTAAGACTAGTGCCTAAGGTTGGGCAATGGGGTCAACTAAGTTTGAGGGTGGTTTATTACAAAAATGTTTACAAGTAAAAGCCCAAAAACTATCCCAAACCAAAGATTACAATTATACAAAAGAGTTACAAATATTACAATGTTTACACAATTCACAACTAGATACAAAGATACACAAAAGATACAACAAGATGTAAGTGAGATCAACACATTAGCCAAGCATGCCCCAATAGCACTTACTCTATTGGACCGCCTTCACTGGCAACCACAAAAAACACTCAAGAATCAAAGAAGGTGATGCCTCCCCAAATGGGATACTCAACACTTTCTTGATTCACACCACAGTAAGCAAAAGCAACAAGATATTCAATATCCAACTTAATTGCTTAATAACACATCAAAGACAATTATCATAAAGTTGCAAGAAAGATATAAGCATGAATTAACCATCAATGTGTGTTCCCTTAGCATACATCTAATATCCCCAAATACACATGGATGATCTATGCAACTAGATGGTTAAGGGGTTTCTTAAAAGTTAGATTAATTTTAAGTTCCCTCCCCCTAAACTATGTTTGTGCCTTAAGCTTCCTCCTCCCTTGGCCAAATGACTGCCGGGTGCTCCAGATAGTAAGGCAACGAGGCCCACCCTAGCTTCCATGGTTAGCCCTGACAGTAAGAGTACTTCCCGGAAAGGATCCCCCCTACGGAATCACGGGACGGTCCCCCGCCACTTCCTTCCGTTGTTTTCCTCAAACCCGTTTTAGATGGCGGAGATGGTTGAATAAGGCCCCCAAAAGTTGTCTAAGTGTTATTATGACCCGCGGGTGGATCTTTTAGTGTGTTGGGTTGCTTTTAGAAGTAATTTAGACCCTTAAAAATTCACTTTTTAGCACATGGCCGAACCGAAAAAGTTCATGAAAATGTGTTTGCAAGATTGAATTAAAAGAGCATTAACACATTAAGACATAAGAGAAATGTTGCAATAGATGTAGCAATTATTCATGAACCATTCCACATATGTACTTGAAAAGAAAAGTGAGATTAAAGCAAGAACAACTTGCCAACCATAACAGAAAACTTGCTTAGAAAAGTAAAGTTATGAATGTGAGAGCTCAAACCATGAAGCAAGATAACATGAGTGCAAAGATTACTTGAAAAGTAAAGCTGAAAATGAAATGTCTTAGACCATGAGATTATGCCACATAAATGAAAAGAACATTAAGCAAAATGAATATCACATCATCATCTAGACATTAAACTTGCAAAATAGAAGGGCAATAACAACTTGCCTTAATGAAAGTGTAAAGAAACTTTAAGATTTAAGATTACTTATCCATGTATGTGTTTAACCATTAAAGATATGCTTTGAAAAATAAAGATTAAACAAGATAATAACAAGATCTTAAACCATGACTTAGATAACCATATGCTTAGAAAGTGAAAAGCAAAATAACTTATGATAACTTATAGACTTAGCACTTAAGGGAGATCATAAATTATTAAACCATTAACAATAAGACCATAAGCATATGAAATAAAACTTGAATGAAGGAAACTTTAGATGTGATGACTATCTAGATCATTTTAACCATTTTAAAGCATATAGACATCAAAGAAAGATAGGTTTCCTTTAGGCCTTGCGATTTTAGGGATTACTCTCCCAAGGTGCCGACACATTAGCTTATTAGATATGAAAAGAAAAACTTGGAAAGAAAAGAAACCACTTACAATGGCCAAGGTGGAGGCAAGCCTACCATTGTTGGCCAAAGAGGGTTATTGATAACTTAACCAATTATTAAAATGAAGCAAAGAATAAATGAAATACTTTGAAATGAAAACAAACTATCCTAGCCTTACGATATTGGGGACGTCTCCCCAAGGTGTAGGCAACTATCCAATGTTAGTTTGTTATTATTTACACAAAAAAATGAATGAAACAATGAAGAAAAGTGAAATTTATAAAGAGAAGAGTTGAGAGAAAGTTTCCCAACCAAGAATGGATGTTGGGGAAGTCTTCTAAGTGTATTCGAGCAGCATCTCCTTTTAGATCTGGTAATAACCTGCAAAAAACAACAAGCAAAAACTTGCTGGAAATGCTGCAAAACACACCCAAATGTTAAAAAAAAATTCTGTTTTTACACAGAAATTTTTCACATAAAAATCTGAACTGAAAAATTGATATTTTGACCTATCTAAGAGAATGCTAGCTACAGAAAATGGAATGAAATGACAACAATATATCAGATCCAAATCAAAAGGCCAAGAGTTTGTGCAAGTTTTGGCTGGAAACTCCTCTAAAGCCTCTTCCAACCAACCCTTGTGAGACAAATCTGCACACTAAGACAAAATGTGAGTTCAAAACAACATAGTATGATGATATAGAATAACAAAGTGAACTAATTACACAATCCTAACTAATCAACATACATAGATCAACAACTCTAGAGTCTAATGATCTACGTAAACAAACTAATTTGCTCAAGATACTAGCTAGAAACCCACAAAATGAAAAGGAACAAAGTCACCTCATATGCAATGGACAAACATGACTAATCTATATTGGTCCAAAATCCTCCAAAGCTTTTTGTTTATTGAATCCAAAAGCATGAGAGTGTTGTAGCAACAAGTTGCTACAAGACTTTCAAGAGCAATGAGTGAAATGTGAGATGACAAGAGCAAGAAGATGGCAAAAATTCGGTAGCATAACTTTAGCTCAAAGAATGGTGAGAAAAAAGGGTGAGGAAGGGTTGTATTTATACCTCAAGAGGCAAAGTGAAGGCACTTGGATGGACTCCAAGTGTCACATCCCAAGCAAATGAGCAAATCTCAAGGCTAGGGCACACCATCTAGGGTTTGAAAGCTAGATCTAGGGTGTAGAAAAAAGTAGGAGGTGTTGGGATCAAGCAAAGAGGTGTGAGAGGCCTTGGGATTGATGCCAAGGAAGGTGAGAGGTCTCAAATAATTTA
>ML827098.1:74290-87948 GCA_009831015.1 Picea engelmannii | reverse complement strand
AAAAAGGTAAAAGGTTAATGTTCTAAAAATAATTTTTAATATAAAAGAAATCCCTAAACTCCAAACCAAAAGTTAGAAAGAGGGTTATTAGTGTATTTAATACCCACTTCTAAGTTTAGGTAAGGGAAATTACCAAGGTTTCAAGTCAATATCCAAAAAATGTGGGAATAAGAAATTATTAAAAGTGAAACAAGAAGTATAAAAGGCAATTCGAAGAAAAAAAAGATACAAAGGAAAAAGCATATGGTGGAAGTATATTAACTCTTTTATTTCCATTCCTAAGTTCAACTTTATGAAAAGATTATTAAAAGTGTTATATTGGAAAGTTGCAAGGTAAGCTTCATTTGTTTATTTAAATTGTGGAATTAGAGATGTCCACAAAAAGACTAAAAAGGTATTTTAGAAGTAAAGTGAAAATAGTAACTCTAAAGTTATTAAAAGGATTATAAATAATTTGAGTTCAAAAATTACAAGGGATCCAGTTTAAATTATCAAAGAGATATATAACCTCCATAATCAAAGTATTATTTACCGTAAATTTGCAACGAAAAACAAAATGGAGTCTAAAATGACGAATGTAAGATTTTCTTATGAAGGATGCTTTTTTTTTTTAAGTAAAAAAGGTTTGGATCCTATTGCATTAAATTTCAAACTTACAGATACGCCTGGACTGCCAATTATCCCGCCGGGTTAACGGAAACCGGGACAACCGGCCTCCTATGCAGTCTATATCAAAAAACGGGCTGCCATCTGTCTTGCCCGGAGGAAACCAGGACAAATGGCAACCATTAGTCTGAAAATGTCCCCTTAGCTCTCGAATTACAACATAATAAAACCTTGATAGTGCTAGAGTACTAGTTCTAATCAAAACGAAAGTTCTAACCAGATACATTAACTATAACAATTATCCGGTGGTCACTGGGCTTTCCATGTCAGCATTTCCTCCTTGCTTTCCTGCTCTGGTTGGCAGCACGAAGGGTTGTGCACACGTTGAGCACCAATGTCCTGGCGACGTGTTGGAGTAAGCGTCATAGAGCATGTCTATGCACTGGTTGATTTGCATGGCACGATAGATTTGGTCTTCCACCAGGCTTCTCAATTCAAACATCAGCTCCAGGTGTTCCGGGTGGAAGAATGGTGATTGGACACACCATGCTTTTTGCATGATGGATAGGGAACATGGCATAGAATCCATGCCACTCTCCCTCCCCCAGCTCTCCCCCGACAGTGCACCTCCTGGTTTGATGGCCTCCTCCTCGCCTGTCTCATTCGGTCCCATGTCCTCAGCCAGGTTCCGTGACCAATTCTGTCCCCTCTGAGTAGTCTGATCATCAGTGCCCAGAGAGAATTCACCTGCGCTTGTTGTCGCCTTCGCATCCATGGCTTCTGAAATTTCTTGTTCGATAAAGCATGTAGGAGGTTCCTCCATTTGGTCGGCCTTTCTGTGGCAGCTATGCGGTGTCCCTGTGGCCTTCATAGTAACCTCCCCCGAAAAGCAGGTTGGCGGATTCCAATTGTCGGGAACTGTAAAGAGGAGGTGTTTCGGAGGAGCCTGAATGGGTTCTTCCAGAAAAATTTCCTCCACATAGGCCATGGGAGGCGTCTTGGGCTTCCTGGCTTTGTGGACGAGCTGCGTCCGAGCCATGGACAACGCATGTTCAAATCTCTACTGTCTCCTCAGGCGAGCATCGAAGGCATACCAGGCAGCGCCCTTGCGGGGCTTACCTCTTTCTCTCGGCATGTGTATGAGCAAGACAGTGACCAGAGCTTCAATGGGGTTGCTATCACTGTACCAACACTCGGAAATGTCTGGCTTCTGTAGCTCAAACTCGAATTGAGTTCTTCCCCAGCCAAAATCGATGATATTAATGAGGATGATCATGACGGTATCTGCCATTAAGGCTACCCTTTTAGTGCTCTGTGCGTCCGTCCTCTTCACTCGTGTGGGAGGACTCATCCTATGGGCCTGGCTGCTCGGGCTTGCTCCCATCCTTAATGGTGAGGGGATGGGAGCCGGTGGCCTGTATTTAAGGCCTAGCCTGGCTCTATATCGCGTGGCCTGGCTGCGCGACGTGGCACCCCATCCGGGGTTTCTTATGAAGGATGTTGCATTTCATCTTACGGGTTATTTACATTAAAGGGGATTATTCAAGGAAGAGAGGTTAACATCGTTATCAGCATGACCCAGGATGAGAATTCTATTAATATTAATTTGGCTAATCAATTATTTATTTCAGAGCATAACATAAGTGAAAAGACAAATATTTTTTGCAAGAGACAATATGAAATTAAAGACTTGCAAGTAACAATTGATGATTATGAATATATATCTCAATTCAATGTTACAACTATGTTTCAAGAAGAGATTGACATCATTCTCAGGTTACGCTGGTTAACAAAACTAGGTACCTTCATTTTAAACATAGAAAAAAAGTTTGCGACTTCTACCTATAAAAAGAAGATGATGACTCTTCAAGACATTACTATGAGGTCAAAATCGATAACACTTTCATCAAAAGATTTTAAAGATATCTCGAAGGTGATCCTTCAAGATAATCATAACTCGATATCAAAGATGCAAAAAGAATATGATGAAGTTATTGCTGATAAAAACCAAGAAATATCTCGCTTAAAAAATCATAGTGAAAAACTACTTACTCAGATTAAGAAGTCAAGGGATACAAAACAACGCGTCCAGGAGTTGGAGCAAGAGAATCAAGATCTCGAGAAGAAATTATGAGGAAAGGATGAAGAAGCTTCTCGTTTGAAGAACCTTGATAAAAAATTGCTTGAACAAATTAAAAAGATGAAAGATGAAAAGCCAAAGAATCGAAATATTATAAATAAAGTCGACAAATCAGAAGATGAAGAAGAAATTTCACGCCTACGGGTTCATAATCAAAATTTACTAACTCAGATTAAAAAGCTCAAGCATGATAAGAAGTCTTTACAAGAAGAACTAGATCGCAAAACATCATTAGTCGACAAGGAAACAATGACTGACCCAATAGATAAATTATCCGACATTCAAATTTCGACAGTAGAAAAAGAAACCAATTCAAAGTCAGTTGATGTTCAAATTCAAAAGAATGCTTACATTGACAAATCACTACAAACATCAAAAGAAGATGATTCCAAGGGAAAGTCACAAGATATTAGGATGCCTTATCGTCATCCAATTCACAAGAGTCATTACGACCAACGACTAGGAGAAAAGGAAAATAAACATTGTTCTTCTTACCAACAATTAAACTACCACACTGAAAAAGAACAAAGACAAAATCAACAACTTGTAGGGAAGCTTAAAATGAGAATCCCCATCCGAAAAATAGATCATCAAACAATTCCAATGAAAGTAGATTTGTGATGGATCATTTCCCAAAAGATGCAACACATCAGTTTGGGAATTCAAAGGTTATATCATCTTGTTTCGTCGAGCGTCGCAACTACAAGCACAAAAGATTTGAGAAGACATTGCATGCCAGAACAAAAGTTAAAAGGGAAACCTTCCAGTGATTATGCTTTGAGGACAAAGCATTTTTAAGGGGAAGGTAATGTTATGAACATAAATATACATATAAAATAGATATTAATAACATAATAATTAAATCATAATTAATAAATACTAATTATTAATAATGAAAGGACATGTCTCAAAGGACATGACTATTGGTTAAGGGCACCCCTGCATGGGTATATAAGAGAGCCCTCATTCTCATTTGTAATCATCTTATTCATTCTCTCATATATTTATATATTATTTATTATCCTCATGGATATCTTTATATACCAAGTATTTTGGATATTCTACTCGTAAGCCAGATTTGGTTATTAAATTTGTGTGAGCGAACTTTGTTCGTCTCAAGGTCCCTTGAGGGGTTGTCATACCATTCCCAAACATACTTACCACCTTCCTCTCATTCCCATCATATTGTCCTCTTCTAGGCCCTTTGACTTTAGTGACCCAAGAAGTGCATGTACCTCATATCATGGGAAGAAGGGGCCGAAGGCCCAAAGGGATTGTTGTTGGCTAAAAAGATAAAAGCCTAGATATAGACCTTCCAGATACTTCGCCTAGGGATCCTCGAGAAAGCAATGAAACGCTTCTCTGTAAGAAAAGGGGTACCTACAATAATAAATGATAATGAATGCATAAGGGGTTAGTTGGAGGATGGGAGGTCTCATCACGAGCCGACCTATCATGATCATGAGTATTTAGCGGTATGACATTACCATCATCTGGTCACCAAGACAGGGTAGTGGCTCTCAGTTACACAACTGAGAGAAAGGGGGTCTCATCACGAGCCAACCTTCTCATTTCCGCGAGGTATTTGTGAATGACACTGTCATTATTAGGACACCACGCCAGGACAATGGCCTTCAACTCGTTCCTTAAAAAATGAAAGAAATAAAGACTAGCTAGAAGATGGGCTTGGAAAAAGTGCATCACAAACGAAGGTGCCACACACCCTCTACAAAGGCACCCATGAATGAGATAATACGAGCCCTTATATGCCATGAAAATTGTCAACCTATGAAGTCTAAACCCCTTCCACCTCATCATCCACTACATAACCTTGAAAGGCCATCCTTGGGAGCATCCCGTACTTGAGGGCTTTGGTCTACCCAATAGGTCTCCTATGACACCCCTCCGATACTTAAACTTGGTCAATTGTATAGGGCTTTTGAGCATTTGTTCAATTTGATGAGGTAGTTTTGATGCACATGTTTAGGTGCCTTGCTTATTAGATGTGGTTTACACTTGTCATGATATATTTGACTTGAGATCTTTGAAGGGCGTACCCTTTTGTTTTGCAGGACCTTGCTTGGTAGCCAGTTTTGGGAGAACAAGCATAGCTTGGGCTTCCATGGGGCAAGAAGCTCATAGGATGGATGCTTAGGGCCTGCATGCTGGATGACAAAGACGTGCCTTTGGAGGCCTAGAAGACATCATGACGGGCCTAACCTAGCCTCTACCACCCAAACAACTTGCCTATGAGAGGCAAAATGTCACCTCCTTGAGGGTTGATGTCATGATGGGGCTAGGGTTTGGTGGTGATGGAGCTGCACATTGACAGTTGGTATATCTTGACTGGATGAGGCATGGAGAAGGCTTGGCACGTGAAGAGGAGGCTCAAGGAGCCCCAACGACTTGGAAAGTGTAAAAAACATCCCGTAAAGGGGAGTCATCATCTTACTTTAGTGTTTCTTTTGTGCAAAAGTAAATTTTAAGATCAATTGTTTAATATTATTTTGTAAAGGGGCAAGATTAGGGCTGTTGACCCCTTATCTTGTGGTTTAACCTAGTTTATGTGGACAAACTATGTCTAAGACTTTTTGTATAAATAGAGATCAAACTCAAATCATTTTCATAACATAACTCTCCCATTGTGAGAAGTATTTGGCTGAAATTTTCGCCACTCTTGGTGATTATGGTGTTTCTCTTTTGTGAAATGTCTTTTGGTGAATGTCTCTTGGTGAATTGAGGAGGAGGAGTGATGCGCACCCCTTAAAGGCTCTCTCTCTCTTGGCTCTTGGATGAATGTTGCATGGTAAACTAGGGTTTGATATCTCATGTCTTGGATTGGGTAAGGAAAAAATCTGCACATGCTATTTCTTTCTTGCTTATTTTGGTTATTGTTGATAGAAATCCTAGGGATGAGTATTTTGCTTCATCTTATTGTTAAGGTTGTAAGTCTTACTTGAGCAAGGGTTGCTAGGAGGAATATGATTGTGTATACCCTCCTAAATTTACCCTAAGTTGGTTGGCATACCTTAGGGAGTAAGAGGATTTACACCCCTAGGGTTGTTGTTGATCTAACTTGTGCTTTAAAGACCCCAGTCACCCAATTTTAAAGGCACTAATCTGAATATTTTGCATTGGAGAAATAAAATAGTGCATTAGAAAACATGAATTTTTGCCTTATTAACTTTTTGCAATATGGGTTTATTTCTTGTGCCTAGCGCACCTCTAGGCCCCTAGGGCGTCCCCTCTAAAGGGGTATTGCGTGCTGCTGTTACAAACTTTCATCTTCAGCCATTAGGGCTGTAGAAACCTTAATCAAACTTTCTTAAATTACTCTTAACTCAACTGCTAGAAATTGGTAAGATTTTGCCCATATAACCTAGTAATCATAGCGCATCTTTTGGTGGATGTTTGGCAAGTTTTGACGGTTGATTATCTTTCTATATTAACCTGGTTGTTACAGCCATAAGGCTGATTTATATTACTGCAGAAAGTGTTTACAACAGCCTTACCTTTGATGCTAGTATCTTGGTCTTTGAATCTTGAGTTTCACTAGTGTTTAACTAGTTTATATCTTGCATCTTTTACTTGATTTCTAGCACTTGTTTAGTAGTTTATTGTGTCGTTTGATTGCTGATATATATTGTTACTAACTGCTGCTATTAGGGACAACAAGCTTAACTTGCTTTTCCACTAGATATATTGCATTGTATACTTGGTTTTCCTTGTGTCTCGGGCAGGTATTATCTCTTTGCAGGTCACTAATTTATAAAAAGAATTGAAATCTAAACTAAACTAATTTATAAAAAGAAAACTGACTAATGTTTTATGGTGCTTTGCTTATTTTATGGTTTATAAAAGCATATGAGAAACAACATGAAAATGAGACAAAGACGCAGTTCCCCCTAGGTTATGGGGGATTGAGATGGGCGCTGGGTAGCCCACTTATTTCTTTGAGGTGACAATGATCTTTTAAAGAAGGTTTGTGCTCCTTTATACTTGAGGCCACAAACTTACAAAATTGGTGGAAGAAAAGAGTTTGGATTGAAGAGAAAGTTGGTTGAGAGGCTATGGATGCTCCAAATTCTCAGAATTTCAGCAGAATTTCTCCTTGGATGTCTGCAAACCTGCAAAAATCAGCAAGCTAGATATGCCAAAAATGTTGCAAACCACTTTGAAAGTGCCTGCAAAAAAGTGTTAAAATTTTACAAAATGTTTTCTAATTAATGAAGAATGAAAGGTAGATAAACTAATTAAAACCAAGCCTTAAACTACTTATTTGGATGCCTTTTATTGGCTGTTTGGACAGCCAACAAAAGTCATCTAAACAAGTTAGATCCAGAGGTAAGACACCCTTTATTTCAAAACTTGAAAGATCTACTTTTTAACTAGTAAATTGAAGATCTTTCCTAGACTAGATCTATTGATAGATATATAAATTATGAGCATAAAATAGATCTAATCTAACTTTGCATGAAAGGCTAGATATTTTGAAATTTAAAATGAAGCTTATATCCAACTATTGTATGTGAAAATACAAAGGTAACCAAGATGATTTAAAGTTTTGTTGAGAAAGAGATGGAAAGAAGGAGCTTGTGGAATTCCTTTGGGCTATGGGGTCCTTCGGTGAATAGTTGAGGGACTTTGTTCATCAAAATCTTGGAGTAAGTGAGGGATTGAACTCAAATTGATCACCTCTCCAATTATGGGAAACTGTAAAACTTGCTCAACCTTGCAAAAATATTCATTAGAAGAGGTGGTTCCTACACAAAAGACTCAGAAAACATGTTAGTTCATCAGAAAAGACATGCAAATTCAAAATCTTTAAATATAGAAATTCATTAAAATCTAAAAAGCAAGCTAGCTAAGTAGATCTTACCCTATTGTGTGATAGCACACCTTCGAAGACATCTTTTAAAGAAAATGCATACAAAATTGAACTAAGCTAAGATTACCTCAAATTAAAGCATAACATCAAGCATCCACACCATTGACACCATTCACCATATGATCTCCAAAGTCTTTGTATTATTCCAATAGCAAAAATGATTACAACAACAACATACAAGCTTTTTCCAATTTCTAGAATCTCACCAAAAGGAGAGGGGTTGACTTGCTTAAATACAAGAGGAGGGCGCCATTCCCAATTTAGAGGGTGAGTTAGCTCCTTGAAGAATGTGCCACATGTGAGGTAAATGGGTGCCACATTTCATGATAACTCAAAAGGTAGATGCCACCACTTCATTAATGCAAGACCACTGAGGGATGAAAAGGTGAGAGGGGCAACACATGGCCCAAGAGACTTGGCGTCCTCCATGGGATGTGCACCCTTGATGATGCACCACCTCTCTGTTGGAGTGCGTGCCATCTCTGGGGATATCCATCAAGTCAAGTCTCAACTCCCACTAACTCTCCCTTGAGTACCAACAAGGCTCAGTGAACTAGGAGAGAGGGTGAGCTAACTGAAAACTGTTAAGTTTTAATGCTTTTCAAAATAATGGCACAAATAGGATCACTGAAAGAAACACAATCACAAGGTACACAATATTTTATCCTGGGAAACCCTCATGGGGGAGAAAACCCAACAAAAAATTCCTTAATATAGATTGCCAATACAATGCCAAGATAAAGACCAAAACACTAAAGATAATCCAACACTGAGCATGTGCCTCTCTCTCCTCCTTCTTGCAACTACAACTACGTCCAAAAGATGCGCACTAGATGAGTGACTAAGTGAGTGAGAGAATGAGGCGCCATCCTCTCTTATTTATACTAGTTGGTAGGAGCTAGGGTTGTGTCTTTTCACCAAGTAGGGCCATCTTCTTCAACTAGTGGTTAAAACCACTTTATTAAGCCCTAGGGGTCGACTTTACAAACACCACCATATAACTATGGTTTGACCAATCCACAAAAGAGGATTTGGTGTTAGACAAGACCCGACATGATCAATCCACAAAAGGGGATTTGATCTATATAATAATAACTCAATTACAAGTAGAATATTCTTCTTAGTTACAATATTTCAACACTCCCCCTTAACAAGAAGGGTATTCTACAACATCACGAGGAGAGAGAGGGAAACAACATCATCAACATCTGGAACATTGACCGACACATCTATAAATCATCAGAATTTTTTCTCATCATCAATAACATCATTGCTCACAACATGGAGTTAGAGTAGCATCATTATCATCATTTGCATCAACATCAATAAGTATAAAACTAATACAACATCATCATCAACAACACAAAGCTGATACAACGTCATCAACAACACAAAGTTGATACAACATCATCAACAACAACAGCACGAGGCTGGAACAACAACATCATCAGCACGAGGTTGAGATAACAACATCATCATCATATGGCAACAGAATGAGGCAGGTGCAACAACAACATTTTGTGGTACTCTGACAGACCGTCCTTATCGGATCTTTAGGATTTGCCCAGGAATCAATAGATTCCCTAGGATATAAAATCCTAATGGAGCTACCACATGGTACTCTGACAAACCATCGTTACCGAACCTTCAGGTTCTGCCCAAGGATCGAAAGATTCCCTAGGATATAAAATCCTAACGGAGCTACAGCTAACATATACATGCACAGGTACTCTGACAGACTGTCGTTACTGGACCTTCGGGATTTGCCCAGGGATGATCAATCCCCTAGGATATAAAATCCTAACGGTGCTAGCCGTTGTTGGTCCAGATACTATAGTATCATCAACATCACTCCCCCTTTCAAGGGAGGTCCTTTCAGACAATACTAATCTTGTCTCGGAAGTGCTCAAACTTCACTCGAGATAGAGGCTTGGTCAACACATCTACAACCTGCTCATCTGTGCCAACATATTGGAGCTTTATAGCTCCCCTTTGCACCATATCACGAATATAGTGATACCGGATCTTTATGTGCTTTGACTTATCATAGAACACAGGTTTCTCCATCATCTTTATGCAACTCTGGTTATCACATAGTATCACGATGGCTTCCATCTCCAGATCAAATATACCTGTCAATAACTTCTGAAGCCATATGGCTTCACAACTAGCAGAACATGCTGCAATGTATTCCGCTTCTGCCGTGCTGAGAGCAATACTGGATTGCTTCCTGCTCTACCATGAAGTCATGGCTGACCCTAGACTGAAACAACATCCTGAACTGCTCTTTCTATTAGAAACACTTCCAGCCCAATCTGAATCAGTATATCCATACAGTTTGAATTCATGATCTCTAGTATAACAGAGACCATATTCCAACGTACCCTTAAGGTATCTCATCACATGTTTTGCAGCTACAAGGTGAACAGGTCTGGGCTCTACCAGATACTGACTCAAGGTGTTTACAAAAAAATATATATCTGGCCTGGTATTCGTCAAGTACATCAACGAACCAATAATCTTTCTATACAGAGTAGCATCAACCAATTCTACTGAAGTATCTACCAAGAGCTTCAACTTTGTTTCCATGGGTGTGTTCATGGATTTACATTCCAACATGTCAAACCTCTTTGGTATTTCAACTGGCTTCCCTTGGTTAAGGAAGATCTTCTTTGGGATCTGCCAAACTTCAAGACCTAAGAAATAATGCATCAGGCCCAGGTCTTTCATCTCAAACTCTGCAACAAGATTCTTCTTACAATTTGTGATGAGCTTTTCTTCTCCAGTTAAGAAGAAGTCATCTACATACAACAACAATATAACTAGCTCATCATTCATAACCTTGAAGTAAAGGTTAGAATCAAGTTTACTCTTGGTAAATCCCAAGCTCTTCAGGAAACTGTCAATTCTGCCATACCAAGCTCTAGGAGCTTGCTTTAACCCGTACAAAGCTTTCTTCAATCTGTAGACATGAGTCTTTCTATCTTCAACTTCAAACCCTTGTGGTTGTTCTATATACACTTTTTCTTCAATAACACCATTCAAGAAGGTTGTTTTCTCATCACATATTTTGCAGCTACAAGGTGAACAGGTCTGGGCTCTACCAGATATTGACTCAAGGTGTTCACAACAAAATATATATCTGGCCTGGTATTCGTCAAGTACATCAACGAACCAATAATCTGTCTGTACATAGTAGCATCAACCAATTCTACCGAAGTATCTACCAGGAGCTTCAACTTTGTTTCCATATGTGTGTTCATGGATTTAAATTCCAACATGTCAAACCTCTTTGGTATTTCAACTGCATACTTCCCTTGGTTAAGGAAGATCTTCTCTGGGATCTGCCAAACTTCAAGACCTAAGAAATAATGCATCAGGCCTAGGTCTTTCATCTCAAACTCTGCAACAAGCTTCTTCTTACAATCTGTGATGAGCTTTTCTTCTCCAGTTAAGAAGAAGTCATCTACGTACAACAACAACATAACTGGCTCATCATTCATAACCTTGAAGTAAAGGTTAGAATCAAGTTTACTCTTGGTAAATCCCAAGCTTGTCAGGAAATTGTCAATTCTGCCATACCAAGCTCTAGGAGCCTGCTTTAACCCGTACAAAGATTTCTTCAATCTGCAGACATGAGTCTTTCTATCTTCAACTTCAAACCCTTGTGGTTGTTCTATATGCACTTTTTCTTCAATAACACTATTCAAGAAGGTTGTTTTCACATCCATTTGGTGTAACTTCCACTTCATCTTGGCTGCAAGAGCTATGATTGTTCTGATAGAAGTGTATCTGGCTACAGGAGCAAATGTCTCTTCATAATCAATGCTTTCCTTTTGAGAAAAACCACAAGCTACAAATCTTGCTTTATGTTTTTCAATACTTCGATCTGCAACATGTTTTATCTTGTATAACCATTTGGAAGATACCACATCTTTGTTCTTTGGTCTGGGAACTATTTCCCATACATCATTCTTTATAATGGACTGGTATTCTTCCGTCATGGCATCCACCCATTCTTTCTTTTGAATGGCTTCTTCAAAGCAAGTAGGCTCCTTCTCTATGAGATCACACATCAAGGCCATATAATTGGAGAATGGCTTAGGCTTCTTGCTTTGTCTCATGGTTCCTTCTGGGGCACCATACTTCTCTCCATCTTGAATGAATTCCCTTGCCCAAGCTGCCTTTCTCTTGTGAGATCGTCATCTGGGGAGGTTCTTGAGATTCTATCATATCACGATCTTCTGGAATCTCATCATCAGGGGTAATTGCAACTTCCTTCATAGGTTCTGCAACTTTGGGAGCTACAGGTGCTTCTTCATATACTTCTTCAAGATGACATTTCCTTGATCTTTTGAGTGCTGCATCTTCATCAAAGATTACATCTCTGCTGATCTCAGTATGATGGTACCTGGTATGTAAATTCTGAAGGCCTTAGAGACCTCACAGTATCCACCAAATGTTCCTTTCTTTCCCGAGGGATCCAACTTAGTTCTCCTTTCTTTCAGAATGTGTACAAACAATGGACAACGAAATATCTTGAGATGACTTAATTCTGGCTTCTTTCCGGAGAAGATTTATTCGGGGGTTTTGAATCCAAGTGCACTATGGGATGATCTGTTTTGGACATAAATTGTTGTTCTTGCTGCTTCAGCCCATAAGTGCATTGGAAGATCTTGATTGTGGATCATGGTTTTCACTGCTTCCATTATTGTTCTATTCTTTCTTTCTGCTACACCATTCTGTTGAGGATTATAGGGAGTGGTGAGCTCCCTCTTAATCCCGACATCTTTGCAAAAGCTTCCAAATTCTTTTGAGGTGTATTCTCCTCCATTATCTGACCTGAGTATCTTGATTCTTCTTTCGGAGAGATATTTTTTACCAAGGCTTTGAATTCCTTGAACTTTCCGAGTACTTCATCTTTTGATTTCAAGAAATAAACCCAAGTCTTGCGAGAGTAGTCATCAATAAATGACACATAGTATACATACCTACTTAGAAAGGTTGATGGCATTGGACCACATACATCTGAGTGGATGAGCTCCAAGATTCCTTCTGCTTTACTGTCGCTCTTTGGGAAATGATTCTTTATGTTCTTTCCTTGTGCACATCCCTTGCATACACTTTCACGGTCAACCCTGAATTCTAGTAAACCTGTAACTACCTTGTTTACATATGGTAAGGCTTTGTAGTTGATGTGAGCTAGTCTTCTATGCCAAAGTTCACATGGACTCTCAGTGGAGTGAGTCAAGGTTGCATCTGAGTGACCTTTTAACTTATGCAGACCACCTTCTTTTGTTCCAATAACAATTGCATCTTCTATGGTTTTTCCTTGCCACATAAGAACTTCACCATCTATGAATGCAACCCTGAACCCTTTCTTATCTAAAGCTGAGATAGAAAGTAAGTTCTTTGTCAAACCTGGTACGTACAATACATCCTCCATCTTCATTCGAGTTCCTGAATCTAGTTTGTTAGTGGATTCTCCCATTCCTTTGATAGGGTACTGATAGTCATATCCAAATGAGACTTTCCGGGGAAAGTTCTTTTCTATAAGGCTAGAGAGAATGTCTCTTTGACCTGTCATGTGCTTAGAGGCACCACTGTCTATGAGCCAAGTGTCCTCTCCAGGTGTCACAGATCTTGAGAGGGCAGATAATAAAACATAGTCTTCAATCTTTTCTTTAGTCGTCTTTGTGGGTGGCTCATCATCTTCAACTGCATCGGCATGATGTCTTTTGTTATTTCTCTTGTTGTATTCTTCCCTTTTGGCAAGACAATTCTTAGCAATGTGTCCCATCTTATCACAATGATAACATTGATAAGAGGAGAAATTTTTTTCTCTTCTTTGTCCCTTATGATATTTTTGGAATCTCCTTGGTGTGATGTCCCGTCCCCAAGAGTAGGCCAGCCGGGAGTGACTTAGTAGTCTATATGTTCCCGTAGACTATAGTCAGGCACAAACAGGGAACAAGATGGAGAAATAAGGAGGAATCAATGGCTAAACGATGAATTAAGCCAAAA
>ML827098.1:54407-69355 GCA_009831015.1 Picea engelmannii | reverse complement strand
TGGTCTTTTCCTCTTCTTCATCTGGTTCTGGTACACCCACTGTAACATGTTCTAGGAGATCATTCTCGTCTAGGATCATCTGCAACCTATGCTTCCAAGATCTGAAGTTTCTAGATCCTTCTAGCCTGTCTTCTACCCTCATGCTGGTAGTCAATCTTTCTTGCAGTAGAAACCCTAGCCCTCTGAGCTATAGAAATAATAAAAAAATCAAATTTCTTGGATCTGAAAACTAAACTCACCAAAAGATGTGCTGCACTGAGGTGAGTATGTTGGTACAGTCAGATTTCCGAAAATCCAAATTTTACCCCTTCAAACTTGATTTGCGGATTTTTGGACTGGTGCTTTTGGTACTTCTGGGACTTTGTGAAAACTAGGGTTTCACTTTCCAGGGGATCTAGCCACTGAAAATGTGCGCTGAAGATGCCAAAATGTTCCTTGAGGTAGGGCACACCTTTCTAGATGGATTTGGGGCTGAAAACCTTCTTCAATAAAAAGCCCTAATTTTCATGTATGGCAACAATGACGTTTTTCTTTTCCCTGTGAAAGATGCTCTCTTCAGCTTAGCTCTGATACCATGTTAAAGTTTCTGCTATTATTAGGTTACTTTCAATTTACTAGATAACAATAGCAAAGACAGGATCACTGAGAGAAGCACAATTACAAGAGTACACAAGCATTTATCCTGGGACACCCTCAAGGGGAAGAAAACCCAACAAAACTTCTTTAATATAGATAGCCAATACAATGGCAAGATAATGAACCAGACAACAGAGAATATCCAACACTGAGCAACACGCCTCTCTCTCTTCCTTCTTCCGGCAACTGGCAACTGCAGCTTCCTTCAAAACTTGCGCACTAGATGAGTGAGCTGAGTGTGTGTCTAAATGAGGCGCTAGCCTCTCTTATTTATACAATTTTGGGACGTGTGGAAGTGTCTCTTCACTGGTAGGGCCGACTTCTTCTTCTGGGTGGTTATAACCACCTTTAATATATTCTGGGGCCTCTTTAATATATACTGGGGTCGACTTCTTATTTAGCCTATTACAATTAGGGTTTGACCAATCCACAAAAGGGGATTTGGTCAATTACAATGACCGACATGATCAATCCACAAAAGGGGACTGATCTAATCAATAATAAATATATTTTATTTTTATCCACAAAAGGGGATAAGAATATTCTTTGCAGTTACACAATATTTTAACAATGGTTAGGCCTTATCATGGATCTAAACCTAGTGTCTAATGTATATTACCATGCTAAACATACTCCTAAAGTCTTATGGAAATGTACTAAGTCCCCCTTAGGATTTTTTAATTTTTTCAGTTAATTAAATTTTTTCTGCAAAACGAGAATTTTTAATTAAAAAATAAAGTTGTAATAAAAAGTGGTACTAGGAGTGTTCCTATGCCTTGGGGGTGCTTATTTTTGGACTTATAGCACCCACATTACCTAAGTACCCACTTGATTGAGTAAAATTAGTGATTTTAATCACTTAAAAATCAATTTTACTCAAAAAAACCCCAAAAAGTCAAATAAAATCAGCAAGTGCTAAATTTGGGGAAACATGTGGGGACATGTTTTGGATGAGTTAAGGCCCCAAAAGGCAAGGTTGCAGCCATAGGTTGATTCCTATTGGTCAAGGGGTAAGCATATGACATGTATGGTGGATTAGAGCATGTGCTTGAAAGGGAGCTGCGCACCTCTCCCTCGATGTGGCACATTCTCAAAGGGAGATTCTCTCCCAATGTGTGACTTGCCCCTTTCCTTCACCTAACTTTAACAAGTGGCAGTTCCATGCTACTTGGCATAAGGGGAGAGCTACAAATCGTCCCACCTGCTCTTCCACTTATCCCAAATCAGCAAGTGCGCCCCTCACAAGTGTCACACGGATTAGCCTTGGGATTGTCACCCACTTGGCTATAAATAAAACACTCTCTCCCATTTGTAAGCTAGTTGGAGCTTGGGATTTGTGCCATTGTAATATTGTTGTATCATTCATATTGTTGGAATAAAAAGGCTTTGGAGGCTACATTGGTGTCTACTTTCATGTGTGGAGCTTCTATGTTACATGCTCAATTGTGAGGTGTAATTTGCTTATGTGTATTTTTTGCCTTTTGCTAGTTATTGTATGCCTTCTAAGAGGAGCTATCTCCTAATTGGGTAAGATTATAAACTTGTTTGTTTATTGATCTTAATGTTTGTTTACAAGTGATAGCTTTAGTATGCATGTTCATTTCGGTTAATGCTCATGCTTATTTCAAAGTTTCTTTATAAGTAGTATCATATGTTTAACAAATTGTTGGCAAGGAATCTCTAAGTATTTTTGCAGATCTCACACTTGAAGAGGAGGATAGAAATCGGTTGCACTTACCTCACCCTTCAAGACTTCAAAAAATGACATAGACCCTGTTGTGGATCCATCAACAAAGACTCCATTTGCCCATTTTCCAAGGGTCAAAGCACTTCTCTTCTTTCTTTTTCTCCTCTATAAATTTTCTGTTTTGGTTACTTAGTTCAAGCACATATAAAGTAAAAGTTTAAAGGTTGAATATTTCAATACTTTGTATGTTTGAAGAGCAAGTAGATAGATCATAAAGTTATTCATAAATCTAGCTTGCTAGTGGCTATCTTAGTTTATTTTTTAAAGAAATTTTTGAAGATAAAGATAGTCCTTTCTAAGAGAGTTTAAATTCTATATTTTTGCAAAGTCTTATTGTTTCATTTTCTGTTTTAGGATAACAAAGAATAGCAGTAAGAAAGAGGTTCTTGTTAGCTAGTTCAGATTTAGAAATTGCTAGTTTATCATAGGCTTTTACTTGGAAAAATTTAGTTTCATATACTAATAACCAAAGATTGTCTTAAAGTGTTTTTGGCCATACTTTTGCTATCTTTTGTTTGTTGTTTTGTGTAGGTCTGTGGAAAGATAAAGGGATGCTCTGTCCAAATATTGAAGATTTGAAGCTTCCAAGACCCCCAAAGTGACCCTATATTGTAAAGAAACATTGTAAAAAACATTTCTTTTATTTTTGATCCATATATAAGGGTCCACATCTCATTCTAAGAGATCCAAAGACTCTTCAAAGAGAAAATTGTAATCAAGAGAATAAAATCAATGAGCCAAAGGAGGCCTCACTTTGCTTTTCCCCCCGGGGGGTGTTTGTTGTGTTTTTGGGTCTTTGTCTTAGTTTGCTTCAAGTTTTGTTCCTTTGATTTAATTGCTCAAATAAACTCACAATCAGCTCTAAAGGTTAAAATAAATCACAATTTAGATTAGATTTCATTTTCGCAAAGTAGAATACTAGTTGCTAGTTAGCTTCAAGTTTATGCAATTTCAAAGTTGGCAATAAACAGTTTCCTCAGCTCCTCCATAGAGGCTGGTCAGTGAAGACTCTAGTAATTACAAAACATTTCAATTTTAGTACTTTGCTTTATGGTTTAAAATAAACAACTCCCCTCATCTCTCAGTGCGGTTCCTGACCCTTCCAGTTGTAAGCTAGTCTCAATCTGCTGGGAGTAAGTTTCATACACGTTGGGCTGGTCAGTGGTGATAGAATAATTAGGGAAATCTCAATAGTTGCTACTTTAATGTGTGGGAAAATGCCTAAAGAGAGTGTGTGAAGTAGGGCAGACGCTCTCGGGACTTGGCTTCCCACCCGTTTTGGACATCCGACACCTTTAGTGAACTTACTGGTGAAGTCCCTGGGGCTTCGGTAAGTTCTCCGCAAGTTTCCAAACAAATAAGTAGCCTCTAAAGAGGCCACACAACCTTTCATTAATCTACCATTAATTTACCTTAATAAAATACGTGATCTACATTGCCTACGATACCTTTAAGGCATTGGTCTCATTTACACTTTTTGCAAAGCCATATGCTTCACACTCTTTTTCGGTCATTTACTTGGAAAAAAATTTGAATTTACTTGCATCTAACAATTGTGTCTTACGTATCCTTTTTATGCAAGTGTATGTTTGATATATCTCGTGGTGAATAATTGATCTGTGTATACTTTTGCTTTATGTTGGTTAATAAAAGAATAAACTCCTAGATTCATTTCTTGTACTTAGATTAGTTCAAGCCTTAGTATATTTGTTAGGGACTAACTCCCTTGGCTTCGCTAGGAGTTGGCCTAGACGGAGGAGTTGAGGATTAGGTGACAACACCTTAACTCTCACTTGCCCCCAAGGACACACCAAGTGGATTGAAGATTTTTTCCATGTCTCCCAGGTGTGTATAAGGTGGCAACAAGTCCTATGTACCGAAATACAAAAGAGAGAAAGATATCCAAGTGATGTGTTACAAATTAGAGATAACTCTCCTATATATACATGTCCAAAGTGTGAACTGTCACGTCCAAGTGGTGTCTCTTGGCAGGGGCCGACTTGAACCTTTTGTCTTCTGCGCAAGGCTTGGGACCTTCTCCTTCTCTTGATGTCACAGTGAAAGCTCACACATGGCTACAACCAATGTGGACCTTCTCAACTCTTCTAGGGGCTACAACCCAACTATGACCCACTAGAACACACTAGGGCTATAACCACATAGTGTGAGTCATCATCGTCAAGGGCTACAACCACAAGACGTGTCCACAAGGGCTACAACCCATAATATCCCAAACACTTGGGCTACAACCCAAGGGTTGCTGGGCACCAACCCAGTACAATATCCCAACCACATGGGTTACAACCCAAGGGTCGCTGAGCACCAACCCAGTACAACTTATCAGTCCATCGATAAGTGTCATACTCAACTCATTCCATGAAGGAGTACCATCACAGGTCAACCCAACTCAGTGCATCGAGGAGTACGACTTGGAGAATGTCTCACGAAGCTGCAATCATCAACAGTAGTGAGTGAAAAAAATTAGAAATTACAACTCGCTTAATGCAACAAGATATAATTAACAAGTGAAAAGAAACACTCTAGAGTATGCACTCATGATCAAGTCTTAGGGGGTTAAGCCTTTTACAAAGTTCATCATGTTAGCTCATCTTATTACAATTCCTCCATGGTGGTATGGAAAATGCGTGAAGAAGAAGAAAAAGAAGATGAAGATAAAGGGCCATAATGTCTGGCTGGACTTCTGAACTGTGAATTTGAACAAGTAATTGTTCAACTTTGGTGGCTCAACTGCATGTCCATCCTAGTGCAACTTGTGTTAAGTTTTGAGCTATTATTAGGTTTCTTTTCAATTTACTAGATAACAATTACATAGGTAGGATCACTGAGAGAAACACAATCACAAGATACACAACCTGAGAAACCTTCATGGGGGAGAAAACCCAGCAAAAACTTCCTTAATATAGATAGCCAATACAATGCCAAGACAATAAACCAAAACACTAGAGAATATCCAACACTGAGCAATGCGCCTCTCTCTTCCTTCTTCTCCCAACTACAGCTACCAAACTTGCGCACTTGATGAACGAATGAGTAAGTGAGATAATGAGGTGCTGGCTTCCTTTATTTATACAAGTTGGCAGGCGCTGGAAAGGTGGCTCTTCACTGGGTAGGGCCGACTTGTCTTCTTAATGGTTAAAACCACTTTAATTAGGCCTGGGGGCCGACTTCTTGATTTGCTTAATACAATTAGGTTTTGACCATTCCGCAAAAGGGGATTTGGTCAATTACAATGCCCAACATGATGAATCCACAAAAGGGGATTGATCAGATGAATAATAACTTAATAATAAATAGAATACTCTTTGCAGTTACAATATTTCAAGTTTCAACACTCCCCCTTAACAAGAAGGGTATTCTACAACATCATCAGGAGAGAGAGAGGGAAACAACATCAACAACATCTGGAACATTGACTAGCATATCTATAAATCATCAAAAGTTTTTCTCATCATCAATATCATCATCCACAACAAGCAGCTGGAATGGCATCATCATCATCTGCATCACCATGGATTACTATAACACTAATACATCATCATCATCAATAATAGCACAAGGCTGATACAACATCAACAATAGCAACATCACAACACGAAGCATGGAGCATCATCAACATCAACACTAGGCTGGAAATCTTCAGCACAAAGTTGGCATCTCAACAACATCGACACGAAGTTGGAAATCTTCAGCACGAAGCTGGCATCTCAACAACATCAGGACGAAGCTGGCATCACAACAACATCAGCACGAAGCTGGAAATCTTTAGCACGAAGCTGGTGTCTCAACAACATCAGCACGACTCTGGAAATCTTTAGCACGAAGCTGGCATCACAACAACATCAACACGAAGCTGAAAATCTTTAGCATTAGGCTGGGATCACAACAACATCAACGCAAAGCTGGAAATCTTGAGCACTAGGCTGGCATCAACACTACTCCTCCTTTCGAGGGAGGTCCTTTCGGACTACACCATGCTTGTCTAGAAAGTGCTTTAAAAATTTACACGAGACAAAGGCTTGGTCAACACATCAACAACCTGTTCATCCGTGCCAACATAATGGAGCTTTATGGCTCCTTTCGACACCATATCACGAATGAAGTGATACCAGATCTCTATGTGCTTCGACTCATCATGAAACACACCATCTTTATACAACTATGGTTATTACATAAGATCACTGTGGCTTCGATCTCCAGATCAAATAGATCTGTCAACAACATCCAAAACCATATGGCTTCACCACTGGTGGAACATGCTGCAATATATTTTGCTTTTGCCGTGCTGAGAGCAATACTTCATTGCTTCCTACTCTGCCATGAGATCATGGCTGACCCTAGACTGAAACAACATCCTGAGGTGCTCTTTCTGTCAGAGACACTTCCAACCCAATCTGAATCGGTATAACTACTCAGTCTGAAGTCATGATCTCTAGTATAACAGAGACCAAAACCCAACGTACCCTTAAGGTATCTCATCACATGTTTTGCATCGTCGAGGTGAACACATCTGGGTTCTACGAGATACTAACAGAAGGCAAAACATATATCTGGCCTGGTATCTGTCATATACATTACCGAACCAATAATTTGACTGTACAACGTAGCATCAACCAACTCTGACGAAGTATCAACCAAGAGCTTCAACTTTGTTTACATGTGTTTGTTCATGGATTTACACTCCAACATATCAAACCTCTTTAGTATTTCAACTGCATACTTCCCTTGGTTAAGGAAGATCTTCTTTGGGCTCTGCCAAACTTCGAGACCTAAGTAATAATGCATTGGTCTTTCATCAAACTTTGTAGCGAGCTTCTTCTCTAATCTGTGATGAGCTTTTCTTCATCTCGTCAAGAATACATCATCTACATATAGTAGCAACATAATGGCTCATCATTCGTAACTTTGAGGTAAAGGTTAGAATCAACTTTACTCTTGGTCAAGGCCAAGCTCGTTAGGAAATTGTCAATAATGCCATATCAAGCTCTAGGAGATTGCTTCAAACTATACAGAGCCTTCTTCAACCTGCAGACTTGAGTCTTTCTATCTTTAACTTCAAACCAAATTTTCAAATTACATTGTACCAATCTGGTACACTTGCTTAGCTGCAACTCAATCTACACAATCATGCGCTAGCTCTATGTGCTCTCTACAAAGCGCTATCTCTCTCACTGCCTGAGAGTATGTCCTCTCCTATTTCTGCAACTGTTCCTTCTGGAATTGGGACTCTGCACCTGCAGCTGCTCTGAAGCTGAGAATGGTTGCTCCATTCTCACTGTGACTGCTAAAATCATAGAGTAACTCCTCTACTCCATCATGGCAACAACTTGATTTGAAACTAAGAGTGGCTCAATAACTGATACTAAATGTAGCTCTTCTTATTTCATGGAGGTAACTCTATATTTTATTGTAGTTATGTCTCCATGACCCAACTAATGTACTGCACCAACCGCCACTCAATTTTAAATATGGGGATTGCTCCCCCTGCATCTCATACTATGTATGATTCATGGTTGTTCTGGTTGTCTTCATGAATACTAGAACTATTTCTTCAATTACTGGAGTAAGTGTCTCATCATAGTCTTCTCCCTCTTGCTGGGAGAATCCTCTGGTCACTCATCAGGATTTGTACATTTGCAACATGCTTGATCTGTTAGATCAATCTTGGAAGTTAATACTGACTTTTCTTCTAGACTCATGGAAAAATCCACATTCTAGTCTTTTTGACTGGCTTCCTTCTTTGTCACTGAAACAAGGGAATCTTCCCAGGAGATTTCATGTCTCGTAGAAGTTTCTGAAGCTACGATATAGTCTTCTCATGGCATCTGTCTCCCAGTCGTGGAAGTTGTTTCTTCATCTGATCCTTTATGAGATCAGGCTTACTCTCGATTTCTTCTTAGTCTACAAGGACTTCATCATCTTTTATGGGGTATACTTGGTGTTGAATACCAAGTCTAAATATGAAAAGCCGAGTCAGACTTCAAGTGAATTCTGCTTCCTGTCAAGGTGGCTTCATTATCCTTTGAACAAGTCTACTATGAGTTCTTGTTCTATTGTTCGGTCATCTTTGGAGCCTTCTGCTCCTTACAATCAATCTCCATATGAGATACTTTAGATTTCAAAAGATAGCTTCTTCTTCATCTTCTTTGGTACATGAATGTATATGGTTATGTACATAGTCTGCTTCATGTCTCATCTAATTTGTTGCCTTCTGCAACCTTCACTATAGCTTCCTCAGGGTTATCACCTATGACCTGAAACAAGGTCAACAAAACAACAAGCAAGAATAATACTCTTTTGATAATAGTAAATTAAACAATAGCACGAATAATCGTCACAGTAGCTCCTTCAGAGGTTTCACTTGTGACCTGTCTGAAACAAAGATCAAAAGTAAGAAATACAATATGAAATGAGATCAACATGCTTCTAGTGTTGTGATCAAACATTCATCCAAGGTAACCTGGAACTAACATAAGAAATTTCTCCTAGAGGAGATGTTAGTTGTATCTGGTAAATGATTACATTAAGCATTTATCTCAATATGATGACATGCTACCAAGTATAATACTTTTCAAAGAATGCTACCTCAACTATAGTGTTTACTTGTAAAGGGGTAGTTATCAACTTGTCATGTGCAACTTTGAATCTTATCAACTTAATCAATCAAACCTAGAACATGGAGTTTTGTCCTCAAGAATGAGTGTGTTGCTTTTCTTTCAAGTCTTCTTTACTCAAGATGACAAGTGCTTTCTTCAACCTGTCTTCTGTACTAAGACAATATGTTATCTTGACAGAAATCTAAGTTAGAGAATAAGCTCTGTAAACTCTCCTTTAATCAGCCTTGATAATTTTGACCAATGGTTAGTATGATTTCAACATACCACCTAGATGTTCATAAGGTCAAAATATTGTCATAACAAATAGATGCATATCATGATAATCAAACCTAGGGTACATTAGTCTTCTAAGTATGTTGGATCTGAGATCCTTCTGGATCTATGTTAGGAGATCCTTTCTCCTGCAAGTATCCCTTAGAATAATATAGTTGAAACATATGTAAGTACATACCTATGATAGTATCGGTGAGTGGTGGTACCATCTGGTAACAACGGTGATAGGTAACAAACCTTCAAAACTTCATAGGTGTTTCAACTTTAAGGTTGGCCAACAATTTACAAAATCTTTGATTGCAACTGGAACTGCTGCTGTAATTGTAACTTAGGGTTTTATGAGAAAACCCTAATTTTTCAAACTTCAAATTTTGAAATTCTGATTCAGGGGCTAGATGCGCTGAGCTGAGGCGAGTAAGTTGGTGTAATTAGATTTCTGAAAATTCAATTTTTACCCCTTGAAACTGAGCTTGCGGAAATTTGGACTGGTACTTCTGGTTCTGGTTTCCTGGTTTTTTGGTACTTCTGGTTTTCTGTTTTTTTGGTCCCTGTCAAAATCTAGGGTTGACTTTTCAGAGGCTCTTTCCATTGAAAAGGTGCACTCAAGCTGCCTAGAGATTCACTAGGGGCACTTTTCTAGATGGTTTTTAGGAAAAAATTCCTCTCCAACAAAAAGCCCTAATTTTCTTGTACGACAACAATGACGTTTTTGCTTATCCAGTGAAAGGTCCTCTCATCAGCTTAGCTCTTAAACCATGTCAAGTTTTGAGCTGTTATTAGGTTTCTTTTCAATTTACTAGATAACAATAGCATAGGTAGGATCACTGAGAGAAACACAATCACAAAATACACAGCTTTTATCGTGGGAAACCCTCATGGGGGAGAAAACCTAGTAAAAATTTCCTTAATATAGATAGCTAGCCAATACAATGCCAAGACAATAAACCAAAACACTAGAGAATATCCAACACTGAGCAATGCACCTCTCTCTTCCTTCTTCTACCAACTGCAGCTACCAAACTTGCGCACTTGATGAGCGAATGAGTGAGTGAGATAATGAGGCGCCGACTTCCTTTATTTATACAAGCTGGCAGGCGCTGGAAAGGTGTCTCTTCACTGGGCATGGCCGACTTGTCTTCTTAGTGGTTAAAACCACTTTAATTAGGCATGGGGGTTGACTTCTTAATTTGCATAATACAATTAGGGTTTGAACAATCCGCATAAGGGGATTTGGTCAATTACAATGCTCGACATGATCAATCCACAAAAGGGGATTGATCAGATGAATAATAACTCAATAATAAATAGAGTACTCTTTACAGTTACAGTATTTCAACAACTTGGAGGGTAACACGCAGGATATAGAAAAAAAGAGTGGTAGTAGAAATTGTATAGACCGATCCACTATCACCATTTTGCATTTCTAGAAACATGTTGCTCTAATTACATCATTCATTGAATCCCTGGCAATCGTTCTGTATTATTGCGCCATAAAAAAAATGAGGACACATATCGTGACACTATTTGTTGTTCCTCTGCCATATTACAGTGACTGCCAGAACCACTAAATAAAAGGATATTAATTACCACCATTAGTAGATATCCAATCAAAATTACCATAGGAAGGGTTTACGCCAACACCAAATAAAATTCATAACATTTGCAGAAGTCCTAGCGACCATCGTGGATATTTTTGAAGGGCATACTGTTGAAAAGATAAATAAAAAATTAGTGACTTATTGTCATACTTCTCAACCACTAGAGAAGGTGAAATCGCTGGAGTGGTATATAGAACTGCCGTCGTTAGGGAAAAAGCATAGGTGTTGCAAAAGGGTTCAAGAGATAACATGTATACTGCAGAATTCAAGAGGTAATAGGTCACACTGGTTCGACGATACTAATTGAGAAGAAAACCTTTGTCAATCGAACGAGGATATTGCCGCAATTTCAGTGTCTTAAACGATCACGACTTTAAAAGGTGAATATAACGCGTTGCTTCCCTACGTTAAAGGTTAGTTATGCAGGGACAGTGGGCTAACAAAGGACAGGGACAATGGTCTAACAGGGACAGTGGGCAGAGCAACAAGTTTTCAGTGGTCAGGTCAACAGATAGTGAAGGGTTAAGCATAAATCAAATGGTCAGTTTTGGGTAGAGACTTTGATTTCCCTTAATACCATTATGACAATGGGACAAGAAACTTTAGAACTCGTGGAAACAAATGATATGGGGCAAGTGAAAATTGCCTCATCAACCAAAACTGGAAAGTGGGTTTGGGTTAATGCCAAACAGTATCGGGGCATTTTAAAACGAAGACTAACTCGTCTGAAATGGGAGTAGACAAGGAAAAAAAGGTCTCAAAGGGAAAGTACTTGGGTCCTTTGCAAGAAACAACATTCAAACAAGTCCTCTTTGCAAGTATGTGGCAACAAGTCCAAAGGAAAAGGAAAAGTCATTGATGATTATGCCTTATATAGTCCCACATCCACACCTCTCACTTGGTCATCTGGTCTTTATGTGAAAGAACTGTTAAAGGTAAAAGAGAGGTTGGAAGTAGTAGAAGCTAAAGAGTTGGAAAGAGATTGTACAATCCATAGAATAACAGCCAAAAACTAGGCTTTAACAGAAAGAAACAAAGTTCTGAAGGAGCAAGTGTCATTGCTTCAGGAAGCTCTCCGAATAGGGAAAACAGAATGGCAACGCATGAAAGTGGAAGTGCAAAACATGAAGAAAATTGCAGTGGAGAATACAGAGGTGATGAATGCGAAGCCATCCCAGGATAAGGGGAAAGTAGTCATCAAGAGAAGAGAGGAAAGGAGATTCCGCAGAACTCTCCAAAACCTGGGCTCAAGTTATTAGCAATCCTGCTAAGAGGGAAGGAGAAACAAACATTCAGGTTGACAACATGCAAGATAGAGAAAGCAAGGAAAGACATGATAGAGCAACAAACATAATTATCAAGGGGGTGAAAGATTATGGGAAAAATGAATGTACTCTTGACCTTGCAAGAGACTTCTTGAAAGATAAGCTCCAATGGCAAGGACAAATATGTCAAGCATGGAGAGTAGGTAAGCCTAACGGTGAGAGAGCTAGGCCCATAAAAGTCATCATGCCCAACTTGCGTGATAAAGATATCATTCTAAGTAGGAAGCAGTTCTTGAGGGGTTCTTGTTTTTTTCTAGAAGAAGACTTAATTGTAAGACAACAAGAGGAAAGGAGGGACGAGATGACAAAAGTTAGGGCAGCAAGAGATGAGGGAAAAAGAGCATGGATTTATAAAGGTAAAGCTGTGATAGCACAATTAGGACCTCCTTCCAAAACAAGGCAGCAAGACGATAACAAAGAAGAGGCAACAAACTCTTCAGCAAGAAATGAGGAAGCAAGGTCAGTATGGGCAAGCAGGGACAAAGACTCAACTGTTTGACTTGCATGCCAAAAC
Source organism: Picea engelmannii (assembly GCA_009831015.1). Classification (NCBI taxonomy): domain Eukaryota; kingdom Viridiplantae; phylum Streptophyta; class Pinopsida; order Pinales; family Pinaceae; genus Picea; species Picea engelmannii. The sequence continues at coordinate 56,627 of ML827098.1, read as the reverse complement.
AAATAGCAATCAAATCGTAACCAGGTTTCCTTAAGATTAGTTTGTTGGAACTGCAGGGGTTACCCATGGAGACGAGGACCTAGGTTAGGGCCTATTGCGGAAGATAGAGACATAATTTGCCTCATAGAAACACATAAGCATGAAGGGTGCAAGACACCTTTGTTTGAAGGGTATTGGAAGATAGCAGTGTGGAACAAGGCAACAGGTAATGGCAAAGGGCATGGGGGTATCATGGTATTAGTAAGAGAAAAAGAAGGTCGTTTCATTCAGCTAGAAAAAGAAGACCCAAATAAGCAATTTGTCTGTCTTAAAATATCAGAAAATGGAAATCACATCAGAATTGCAACATGCTATTTTGCGCCACAAGTTTCAAAAATCTACAAAAGTAGAGGGCTTGACCACAAAGATCCCTTTGCAGCCTTAAAAACAAATATTGCAATATATTCTCAGCTAGGTGAAGTCCTTATAGTGGGGGATTTCAATGCTAGAACTGCAGGTGAACAAGCTAACATTCTTTGTTGCAAAGAAGACGATGATCCTATCTGGGTTACAGAAGAGAGTAATCATCAGTGGGAACGAATTTCAGAGGATAAAGGCTGCAATCTCTTTGGAGAACAATTGCTTACGCTATGTGGGGCTTTCGATTTAGTCATTTGTAACGGTATGACTAGATGGGAAAAGTCCGGTAATTTCACTTGAAATACTTACAACGGAGCAAGTGCAGTAGATTATGCAATTTGGTCGCATAATTTGTGTGGGAAAATGGAGGAAGTGCTGATTGGAGATCAAATTTGGGACTTAAAATCGGATCACAAGCCAATTTATTTAAGTTTCTCTTGGACCGAAAAGAAGCAATTAGGGTCAAAAACTAAGTGTGTTCAACTAAATTCTCCAAATGGCAGAATTCTTTTGACTCCAGAGAATTGTAATACCTTCAAAAAAACGTTAGAGAGGCTCTTTGAGAAGGAGGAAATCTCATTTCATGGCCTTCATAGTCACGAATTAACACATTTAATTCAAAGCGCACTTGCTGAGTGCAAAAGAGCAAAAAATAAGAAGTCCGAAACAAATTGTTTTCTGGTTAATGCTTGGTTTGATGAGGAATGCAAAAAGGCAAGGAGAAGGTGGAAGGAATCAGACAAGGATAACATAAAGCTCAAAGCTTACCAGCAGATAGTAAGAAAGATTCATGGTTTTGAGGAGAGAAGAACTAATATTCCTTGGGAAAAATAACCACAAACTGTTCTGGAAGGAGCTCCAACCGAAAAAGGTTCAAACTGAAAACAACATTACAGCTTCTAAATGGTTTGACTATGCAAGACAGCTTTATGAGCAGGATCCCAAGGTTGACCCTCCTTCCTTGGTCAACACAGATACAAAACTCTTCACGGTGCAAGAGGTAGAGATGGGTATCAAGAGGTTGGGCGCTGGAAAAGCAAAAGACTTAGATGAACTCCAAGCAGAGTATCTAAAGTGGGGCTTAAAAATTTTTTTCACCTCACATCACAAAAATTTTTAACAACATCATACAGCAGGGGTTCCCCACAGATTGGACAACTAGTATGGCAATACCTCTTTTCAAGAGTGGTGACGTCAATAATCTCTCCAATTATAGAACCATAATGTTAAACCCCTTGTTTGCAAAGTTATTTGGAAGCATGTTAGAAAAGAAAATCAACAAGTGGGCAGAAGAAAGAGATAAACGTGCTAAAGGGAAAGCAGGTTTTAGACCTAAACATTCCATAGTTGATCATTGCATAACTTCAAGGCACATCATTGAAAAAGCTTGAGAAAAAAAGGAAGAATTTTTTTGTTGCTTTGTTGATTTCAGAAAAGTTTTTGACACGGTTCCTAGGGATAAGCTTTGGAGTAGAATGGAGGAACTCGGGGTTCCCAGGCATTTGAGAGCAGCTGTGCATAGGATGTATGAAGAGGTGAAAGTCAAAATTAGAACTTCAGCAGGCATTTCTGAAAGTTTTAGAAGTGATATCGAGGTCAAGCAAGGTTGCTCACTGTCTCCTACCCTTTTTGGGTTATATATTGACAAGCTTGAAGAGTGGCTAAATTCGCAAGGGGATGACGGTATCCATTTGGGCAAGTTCGTTATAAGGCTTCTTTTGTACGCAGATGACCTTATATTGATTGCTAAATCAACTCTTGGTTTGCAAGAGCACTTATGTTCCCTTGAGCATTTTTGTAGAAGGGTGGGGATGCAAGTCA
>ML827098.1:31024-46828 GCA_009831015.1 Picea engelmannii | reverse complement strand
TACCCAACTTTCATGAGTGGTTCCCATGCTGATGCAACTAGGATGCTTTCCAAGGTATGAAGGAACATTGTCCCTTTAAAGTTATAAAGCATAAAACTGTTAGGGGTATATCGATATTAAACTCTTTATACAGTTTGAACTTTGAATGCCTCTTTTAATGATGAAACATAAAGCATAATAGAGACTTATGATGTAATGCTTAAATAAAAAGGAAGATCCCACATTAATAATAATAAAAGAAAATCTAACCCGTTGCCTAAGAAATAGGAAAACAAGTGGCATGTGTGATAAGTGGCAAGATCTCATGCAATATTTTCTTTTAGAACCCTAATATTGCATGATAAACAACCATTTGAGGAAGTGTTAACCTCTAGATTTTCACCCTCGAAAATCTTGAGGGTTAAGAGCCAACATGCATTATTTTGGATGGCATTCTAAGATTCTCCCAGAGTTTAGTACTTGTGTTGAGCAAAAGGTTGGTTCGCATCAGAGGTAGGTATATGATCGGCACATGGTTATTTGCTTCAGAGTTAGAGTTGACTTGGTTTCCAGGCATTTTTGAGAGAGATGTATACATACAACAAATGTTGCTAATTTTTAGGAGACACGGTTTGAGTGGTCTCTTGACAGTTTGGAGCAGTTCTGACTCTTGAGCATATAGTATGAGTCCTTGCATGATTCTAGGCCTGATGACACTTTTCCGGGCAACGTGCAAGAATTTTCTATTTTTATCAGGTTTTGCTCTAGGCCCCAGATTCAGATTTTGAGCATGCAATATTGATCCTTGAGACATTCAGAGTCTTTTTGATCTTTTCTGGGATGATGTGGAACAATTTACTTTTTTTAGCAGGTTGAGCACCATGGCTCACATGTCAATTTTAATCACATATTCGGATCCCTTGCGGGAAGACGAGATCAATGAGTATAAAGTCAAGGGCATTCAGATGACTTTCTATTTTTAGCAGTGTCTATTTTTAGATAGTGACATGTGGCAGTGTTCTCCCAGTCATCCTGGGTGATGTGGATAGTTTCCTAAAATTTAGGAACTAGATTCTATTTTTAGAAATGTCTATATTTAGAAGGTACAATCATTGTCCATGTAGTGCCAAGTGGCACCCTCAGAGATCGATATGTGGCAGAGCTACAGAGTGATGTGTCATCCACCTAAGCACGGGTCACATTTTTCCATGACATGAGCATTTAATAATTAATTAATTGAGCTAAAGGGGGGCACATAACTAGGTCCCATTTCCCGTATATTACTCCTCAATCTCACCTCTCCACTTGCCATGCATCACTTCCACAAAATTCGCCCCCAGTTGAGTTTAAACTGTAAATTCCTAAAATTTAGGGCGAATTTGACTTGGCCATAGCCCCCCCATACTTGAGTCAAACTGAACATGAAGTCATGCGTTGGGTGGCTAATTTTGGTTTTCATCTACCCCTTCTACTCCAGTGAACTTAGGTGCATGTTTCATTAACTCACCCTCTTCTTCTATCTCACTAAGTGCGCCCTCTTCTCTCTCTCATGTATGGGCGCATTACTGAGTTAACTCTCACTTATCTCTTGCATGTCATAGTTACTTGGACTCATGGCTATTCTTGGCCAGTGTTATGCATCCATGCGCTCCATCTACCACTCCAACTCCATCTAACTTAGACGCATGTTCCATTTACTCACTCTCTCTTTCTATTTCTCTAAGTGTGCCCTCTCTTCTCTCACACATGGGACGCATTCCTTTGTCATGTCTCACTCATGTGCTTGCATGCCAATTCCACTTGGACTTAACTCTATATCTGGTCACTATCATGCAACCATGCGCCTATACCCCTCACTTCCACTCATTCTACACCTCATTATTCCCTCTTCTCTTCCTCTAGTGCACCATCCTTCCTTTTAGGACACATTATCTTTCTTTTGTGCGCATATTCCTTCCCTCATGTTTGTCCACCTTATCACCGACTCTAGGACTTCACTCACACCTCCTTTTTTATCTCCTCTCATGCGCCTAACCTTCTATTCTTAGCAATCCATTTGACCTATCTCCTTCTCCTTGAGATATGCGTCCCCTAAGCTATATATTGGATGCTTCATAGAGGTTCTTGGTCGGTTCTTGCAGTAGCTTCATAGTGTCTCTCTCATTCTTCTCTCTCTCTCTCTATAGTATGGTGGCTTTTCTTTGAGCAAAGGAATCATTGTACCAGTTGTAAGCATGCCAAGTGTGGTGCAATCAACCCTCTTGTAAGCTTGATCAATAAAGAAGTGTGTGTTTTTGCTAGAAATAGAGAAGTAAAGCAGAATAATACTGTCCTTTTAAAAAAACTGTTAAATAGATCAATAAAATCAAATCTCAGAACTGTAAAACAATAGTACTGAATTGTAGAGATTGAATCAGAGGAATAACAATTGATCTAAAGAAATTTTCACAATTTCTGAGTGTGCACAATACTTAGATATGAGCTAACAGAAATTTAGATTTAACAAAAGTCTATTTCTTGAAAATCAAGTTCATTGAATTAGATCTTAGACTAATCGAAAAACAAAACTAGTTCAGGCATAGAAAAAGAACAGATCTAATCAGTAGATCTGAGATAGATCTTAAACAAAGCAATTCTGATCTATAGATTTGATATAAATATAACAAGTAAACATCAGAAGTAAGGAACAACACACAGATCTAACAAATATGACCTTGAACAAGTAACTTACCTTTTGTCTTACCTCTGATATCTGAAGGGAGTCATGTCACAAATAAGAGATGGAGTGCCACTCTATTATGCTCAGAAAAAGTCTAGGATCATAGATCTACCACAAGGGTAAGATCTCTTGCCAAGAGAATGATGAGACTGACTTGCCACCAATGAGAAAACACCCTTAAACCACACACAGAAAATTCTGGAATCAAAACCTCATGCCCACAGTAGATTCCTGGAACCAAACCCTCATGCACACAGTATATTCCTGGAACCAAACCCTCATGCACACAGTACTCATGCAAAGAGAGATAACAATAGGTACGACAGTCTTTAATGCTCAGCAGAAGGGCTGCGGCTCAAGAGAAAGGACAGATCTCCACATCAGAAGGGTAGCGACTGTCTTTAATGATCAGCAGAAGGGCTGCGGCTCAAGAGAAAGGACAGATCTGCATAGGAGAAGGGTAGCGGCAGCCTTTTGGAAGAAGTCTAGGGTACTAGACTTTTCTGTAGAAGGAAGACAACAATCAACCCTGGAAAAGCAACTTGAAGGTCCCTCTAAACATCACCAAACATGGAGCAGACAACTGAACAAAATGGCCAGTAGGAGGGCCGAGCCAGCACAGGAAAAACCTCAAGCAACAGTGCAATAAAGAGGCCACAACAAACATGAGGAGATCCACTCACTTTATGGAAGAGAACTTAGAGTGTGTTAAAGGTAGAGGGATAAGACTCTATTTATACTTTAGGCTAGGGTAGGTTAAAATAAAAATAATCATTAAGAATAACATGTTTAATTAATATAAATATTAATTAAGCATGTTATAATTAAAACAATTAATTAGTATTTTCACATTAACCCCTAAAGCAAAAACAAAACCGCAAAATAAAAAGGGTGACTTGGTGGCAATGGTTGTCCATTCATTCTCAAGGTGACCTTTTTAACTTTATCATCACTGCATATGGGATACATCCCTCATGTGGTCATACTCGCCTTCAAAGAGGGTCATATACCAACAAACACCTGATCAAAGACCAGGTGGCCCTAGAACATCTCTGGGGTCTTATCCACCAAGGTACAAGATCAAGGATCAACCCCAACCCCAGACATGGGTACCCTGGAACATGTCCAGGGGCCCTAGACATATCTAAGGACTTTAACTGCTTGGTCCCAGACCAAGAACCCCAGTTATCTACTGGGGGCCCTGACAAGGGTCTTCACTGCTTGGTCCCAGACCAAGAACCCCAATCATCTACTGGGGGCCCTTACAAGGGTCTTTTTCCATGGCACTGACTGTTTGGTCCCAGACCAAATCCCCAGGAGTGCACTAGGGGGGGCCCTAGATCTCAGCTAGGGTCTTTGCCATCCTCTCGGAGAATGGCTCTTGCAGCTGCTTCAAATTCAATAGTTTTTGACTTCGAACTTCTCTTCTTGGGGGTACTATGGTAAATTTGTGATCTGATTTGTCATTTTCTGAACTGCTTATTGTGATTATTTCGATCTTTTGAACAATATTCTCTTCTTTTTCCAGTCTATTATCATTGTGCTAACCTTACAGGTTCCCTCCAAGCATAAAATAACACTTTTCCTTATCGTTTTGGGCAGCCTTTACACGTTGTCCATTACAAAAAACTTGCTATTGTTAATTTTAGAGCAACTATTATGTTTCTTTTCAATTTACTGGACAATAATAGCAGATGTAGGATCACTAAGAGAAACACAATCACAAGATACACAATAATTATCCTCGGAAACCCTCATGGGGGAGAAAACCCTGCAAAAGCTTCCTTAATATAGATAGCCAATACAATGCCAAGACAATAAACCAAAACACTAGAGAATATCCAACACTGAGCAATGCGCTTCTCTCTTCCTTCTTCTGACAACTGGCAACTACATCTTCCTTCAAACTTGCACACTAGATGAGTGAGCTGAGTGAGTGTGCTAATGAGGCACTAGCCTCTCTTATTTATACTCGCTGGCAAGTGCTTAGGCAGGTGTCTCTTCACTGGGCAGGGCCAACCTCTTCACTTGGTGGCTAAAACCACTTTAATTAGGCTTGGGGGACAACTTTTTAATTAACATGTTATAATTAGGGTTTGACCAATCCACAAAAGGGGATTTGGTCATTTACAAAGCCCGACATGATCAATCCACAAAAAGGGATTGATCTAATTAATAATAACTCAATAATAAATAGAATACTCTTTGTAGTTACAATATTTCAATAACTATTTTGTAGGTTTTTTCACACAAAAATCAGACCTAAAGGCAGCAGCAAGGCGCTTCGGTGTGCCTAGGGACTCCCCCTAGAGGCTAACAAGCATTAGCCGAAATGAAGAGGGGTTTGGTCAGTGACAATTGGGGCCCTATTCCTTTAATTAACTAAGTTTTAACTGCTATCCTAACACATTTATCAGCTCAGATTAGAGGGTAAGAATTTCTGCTAACAGGAAGGAAGTACTTCTTCAAACATTCCTAACATTACTTCATCTTCCTTACATTCTCTCATTATGTGCTCTCATGCTATATCTCCTTTTCGTATTACCATTGAGCTCTAACATGCTTGAGTTGCAAACCTTCTTGGAGAGATTTTGCATATGACAATCTTGAAAATTGTTGGTTGTTGGATCGATTATTCATGTGTAGGATGATTGACAAAGAATGGAAGTAGAGGTTTTGTTACAATATTATGTTCTAGTTCCGATTTCTTCTCTATTAGTGGCTAGCAGGGAGGACCTAGTTGTCTTAATTTGGGATCTAGTAGTGGCTTGTAAGAAGGATACTAGCCCTGATTTTGTAGTGGCCAGCGAGGGTTTCTCAATTCTATTGGTAGTAAAAGCTTTGAGTGGATAGATAGAGCTTTGAACCATTTTCCTTTAATTTGGTTGTGTTATCCCTGATTTTTAGGGATAACCAGGAGATCATGTCTCGAGGCCCACAATTCTTAGACATGGAGTACCGAGAGCAAGATTGACCCGAGGATAGCCCTGGAGGGCCCATCCTTTTCTTCTTTCTTGAGATTCATCTTGTTAGCAACAACAACATCCATCACCTTCGACTTGGTCTGGTGTCAGAGGAGGTTCTTGCTCTATGGTATGTGTCACTTTTGATCATTAAAACCTTTGAATATATGCATCTGATTCCTTTTATCTCTAACAACCGCTTGGATCTTACATTAGCCCACTTGACCATGATCTGGGAGATTGACAGGGTATCCTAGCAAGACTGTGCCCATAAGTCTAGGTTTGCCACTGGGGGATTTCTGAAAAGCAGTCATCCGCTCCCTTCATAGCACCACTGTTTCATCTTATCTCTTGCTTACTTGTCCCATTCCCCTTGTCAGGGCATTGGGTTGACCTGTTTGTAGGATTGCACCTTATCTTGTGGGAAGAAGGGGCTAAAGGCCCAAAAGGTAAAAACAACTGGTAAAAGATAAAAGCCTAGAAATAAAACCTCAAGATGCTTCGCCCAGGGATCCCCAAGAAGGCAATAAAAAGCCTCTCAGTAAGAAACAAGAGGGACCCGGAAAATATAAACAAGACCTAGTCAAGAGGATAGGGGGTCTCATCACGAGCCAGCCTATTAGGTTCATGGGTACTTAACAGTATGACACTACCACCATCTGGTTACCACGCCAGGGCAGTGACCTTTGGTTGCATGGCCAAGGGAAAGGGGGTCTCATCACGAGCCAGCCTTATCATCTCTGTGAAAGTACTTGTGGGTAACACTGTCAGCTCTGGTCACCATGCCAAGGCAGTGTCCTTTAGTTAGCCCTTGAATAAAAAGAAAAAGAAGAAGAAAAAGAAAATAAAAGAAAAGAATAAAGGCAAGAACGAGCTTGGAAAAATTGCATCCATGATAGGTACGACTCACCTTCTACAAAGGCACCCACAGATAACATCATGCATCCCTGGTTCTCACTTCAACCACATGTCTGGACATCCCCAACCACATCACCTCACTTACATGGCTTGGATGAAACCTTCCTGGAAACTTCCCCTTTTTTGTGGATACTAGCCCAATAGGACGTCTTGTCTTTTTCTCCAGTCTTGTATTGTAGGTTTTTGTAATGTCTTTGAGCTATTGACTGATGTATTAGGGTCTTGTGCATATGTTTGATAATATTGATGATGAAATGTGATTAACATTGCTATGATCCCGGTGAATGATGAGCCCATGGAGGGAGTAGCTTCTGATGTGCAGGATCATGCCCGACGGACAGGTACCATTTGGACCTGTATACATGGGGAGATGATCAGTTCGGACTTCCATGGGGCTGAAGAGCCCACTAGATGGATGATGAGACCCCATCAGGGGGTAAAGACAGGACAGTGGTTGATTAGGGTCTTGCACCGGAGAAGAAGAGGACGTTCCATTAGAGGCACTTTGGCGGAGCCCGGCCTAGGGGGAATGCTACCTTTTCAGTGGAACGTTGGCCTTGGAAGGCTCTGGACGCCCCCATCCTCACCATGATGTCATCCAGCTTCATGGGCATTCATGGAGGCAGACTGGGCAACAATGGCACGTGTGACATGTTGGAGAGGCCCCTAGGGGGCTAACGTTTTGCTCCTGGATGTCTCATCTGTCCTAAAAAGGGCTAGCGCCTCCCTTGAAGGGGATTTTACCTTTTTTACAGCTCAGTTAGGGTTTTAATTTGACAATTTAATGTAAAAATAGTATTGTGGTCTTGTCGACCATTTTTATGACCTAAAATTAATTAAGGTCATTGATACATTGGGGAGTTTTAGCCTCATTTTAACATAACACATCACTCACTCATAAGTGAGGTTTGATTTTTGCGCCCTGTTGACCGCCTATTCAGCTAGGGGTCAACTCATGTGCCATGAAGTATGCATCTATGTTGAAGACAGTATTGGTTCTACTTGGGCATTTGATGCCCCAACACTAAAATTTTGTAAATGAAATTTCCGCACCCCTGCGTGGGTTAATAATGTAATAGGTCTGCATGGATCATAGTTAGGTCAGGTACCTTTGGATGTTTCCATTAGGGGAGTTCCTTTCACCAAGGGTTTTTTATCCTCAGGTTGTTAACCGGGCTCTCGGGCCTGGCTGACTTCCCTTGAGTTTTTCCCTCCACACATGCAATAATTTCCTCCAAAGTGGTGAACGACGTCTTAATGGTCTCGTCCTTTGGTAACCTTTGTTTAGGAATGTTGTAAATGACCATGCTAGACAGTGTAGAAAGTTTCGCGGAATTTCGTCGAGTCTATATAGGTTTTTTTTAATTAATTAAATTTTTAATAATTTAATTAATTAATTATTTTTTGAGCTAATGTTGTAAAAACTCGGTCTTGGGGATTTTGATAGGGGTATTTGTGCTCAAAAGAAATGGAATAGCACCCCCTACACCCATAGACCAAGTTTCAGCTCAGTCGGACAAGTTTTACTATGTGTGTGTCCACTTAGAGTCAGAGTCAGTCAAAACAACAATTTTAATTGCTAAGGTGACATTAGTGAAATGTCAAAAGTTATTGTAATTATGAGTTAGTGAGTTAGTGGTAAGGTGGCAATGGGCAAGTTAGACCCTCCTAACCTACCCAAACCCATCCTAACCACTTAACACCTTAATCTACACACTTAACTCACTTTATCACCCTTTTTACCCATGCCCTAAGGGGAAAAACGACCCCCCTTACCCAAAACCTTAATCATTTGACTCAATACTTTGTGTGGGCCCCTCATATGTGAGGTGCGCCCCTCCTAGACCTACACCTCACTTATATCTTGACCCCACACCCCTTAACCCATCCTATGTGGCGCCCTCTCTTCCTAGCTCACGCCCCCCTCATCAAACTCACGCCCCCTCTCCTCATGAGCCACTTGTTTGTCACTTAACTTGTCTTGTGGGCCCCTCTCATGAGAGGTGCGCCCCCCTTAGCCTATCTTCTCACCTCCCTCATGGCCCACGCCCTTCCATGTCATCAATCCAAGACTAAAACCCTAGGTGGGGCGCCCCCTTCCTAGAGTTTCACTCTCTCTCTCAAAAATTTGACACTTGGATTCAATCCAAGTGCCCTCACTTTGCCTCTTGAGGTATAAGTAGACCCCCTCCTCACTCATTTTCTTCACCATTCTTTGAGATACTGTTATGCTGCTGAAATTTCATTCCACCCTCTTGCTCTTGCCATCAAGCCACCCAACTCATTGCTCTTGAGAGTTTTGGAAGAAGTATTTCTCCAATACTCTCACATTTTGGATTAATAGAAAAGCTTTGGAGGATTATGAGGAGATCTTTGAGTATTCTTGATTTCTTCTACATATGAGGTGATATTGTGATTTTAGTTTTTATGTGATTATTGGTAATAGATCTTGAGTTGAAGTATTTTGCTTGGGTAAGATAGCTTTGAGTATTCTGGTTATCTTATGTGTATGTTGGATAGCTTAGGGTTTGCAAGTATTTCGCTCTAAGTTCATTTCAAATATCACTATCTATTCCATGCTTCACGTATTTTCTAAGTTTTGCAGGTCATCTCAAAAGGATTATTGGAATAGCATCGAAGAAGAGTCTACCCTTAACCCTTTCTCAAACTCCTAGTCTTTCTATTTTCCATATTTATTTCTGCATACATTTCACCCTTTTTTTCAGCATTCTAACACTCTTAGATAGGTCATAATATCATCTTTTACTTGCAGATTTTTATGTGGAAATTTTCTGCGTAAAAGCAAAAAATTTCTCTAACATTTTGTTGTGTTTTTCAGCATTTCCAGCAAGCTTTTGCTTGCTGGTTTTTGCAGAAACTTACCAGCAACAAGGGGAAACTTTGCCCAAATTCGTCCTCAAGGCTTCCTCAAGACATATCTTCATTTGGGTAACGATTTTCCAACTCCTCCTAGTGTATTTTTGTATATTTTGTATCATTTCATTGATTTTTTCTTGTATATTTGTGAGATAACATATTGCCGACACCTTGGGAGTGTGCTTGGCCTAGCCAACCCCCCAAAATTATCAGGCTAGATTAGTTATTTTATTTCCAAATCATTTTTTTTTATGTTTTTTGGTTAATATTGCTGAGATAGTTTCTGCCTGAGCAGTCGGCCAGGAGCTTGTCTAATCCTTGTATCTTCGAGGACATAAGACTAAATGCCCTGCTTTCCTGTGCAGTTATATCTCAGTGGTATTAATCTAATGTGCCGGCACCTTGGGGGAGTCATCCCCAAAATCGCCCTGGCTTAAGGAAAATTCATTTTTTTTACTTATTTTCAGTTTTCATATTGCCGACACCTTGGGGGAGTCATCCCCAAAATCGCCCTGGCTTAAAGGAAATCTATTTCTGATTCATTTTTACTTTTCATATTGCCGGCACCTTGGGGGAGTCATCCCCAAAATCGCCTTGGCTTAAGGGGAAATCAACATTTGATGATTTACATGCTTAGTAGTTAGAATATCTTTAGTGATCATCATTTACAAGTTATCTTTGCTTTAAGTATTTCATTTTATATGCTCACGCCCTAATGATGAATGGTTAGATAACTTAGATGCAATCTTAGTGCTTTAGTTCATTTCTTCTCAAGTTATTTGGCTAATTCTCTAATCTTTTATGCATATGACGTGAATATGGTTTAAAATCCTTTCGTTATCTTGCTAAGTTTACATTTTCAAGCGTTTTTACTTTCATAAGCTCAACGTATGGGATGAATGGTTGATCTTTCAAGTTCGTCTGGGTGATTACTTTAGCTAGACGTTCCCTTTTTCTTTTGCAATCGTACGTTTATGGTTATGGATGGAATGATGTGCATATGATGAATATCTTTTAGGCTCGTTTCATTCACGTTTTAAGCATCTACGTCTCATTTTTCTTTCAAGCACGCTTCACACATATGTATCTCACGTTTATGGGCTTTATGTTTCATATGTTAAGCATCTCTATACTCATGTCATTTCGTCCTATGGTCTGAAAGCATTCACGTTTACATTTCCAGCTTTACATTCTGCAAGTACTTGCACTTCATCTTTAATTTTTCATGTGGAATGGTTGATGAGTTGATGGTATAACATTGTGCTACATTTCCTTTACGTTATGCTATGTTGATGGTGGTTTGAATTACATATTGTAAGCATCATTTACACACATTTTCAGTTCGGCCATGCGCTAAAAACTAAAATTTTGAAGGTCTAAAACTTGTCTAAAAGCAACCAAACACACCTAAAGACCCACCCGCGGGTCATAATAACATTTAGTAACATTTTAGGGGCTTCATTCAGCCATCTCCACCATCTAAAACGGGCTTGAGGAAAACAACGGAGGGTAGTGGCGGAGGACCGTCCCGTGGTTTCGTTGGGGAGATCCCTTCCGGGAAGTACTCTTGCTGTTAGGGCTGACCAAGGAAGCTAGGGTAAGGCCTCGTTAGCCTTACTATATTGAGCACCAGGCAATCATTTGGCCAAGGGAGGAGGAAGCTTGAAGCACACACCTAGTTTAGGGGGAGGGAATTAAAATTAATCAATCTTTAAGAAACTCCTAAACACTTAGTTGCATAGATCACTCGTGTATGTTTGGGGGGTATTAGATGTATGCATAGGCAAACATAACTGGTGGAATATCTTCATTGTTATATCTATCTCTATTGCAACTACATGTTTATTTCCTTTTATGTTTACATGAGCAATTAAGTTACTTGTTGAATATCTTGTTATTTGCTTATTTTTGTGTGAATCAGGAAAGTGCTGAGTATCCCACTTGGGGAGGCATCACTTTCCTTGGTTCTTGAGTGCTTTGTGTGATTGTTGCCAGTGAAGGCAGTCCAATAGTGTAATTGCTATTGGGGCATGCTTGGCTTATGTGTGTAAATCATTTACATCTTGTGTATCCTGTGTATCTTTGTATCCAATTTGTATATCTTTGTATCTTTTGTATATGGTGTAATCATTGTATCACTTAGAATTCTTTTGTATAATTCTAACTTGTGGTTTGGGGTAGTTTACTTTGTTTACTTGTAATATTTGCTGTAATAAACCACCCTCAAACCTTAGTCGACCCCATTGCCCAACCTTAGGCACTAGTCTTAGTTGACTTAGGGAAAGGGCTGACTCTCATATAGATTAGACTTGCACCTTTGCATTGGCTGCTTGATCATCTTAGGCTAGTTTTCCCCCTTTGGCCTATGACGAAATAAAACTAACTCCTAGAACCTTAACATTAAAATTAACTTAGTAACTAGGGACTACCCCCCTTGGCTTCCCTAGGAGTAAGCCTAGAAGGGAGAAGTTCCAGTCAAGGTGACAGTGTGGACTTGGAACTTAGACATTGTGTCTCCGAGGGCACACTAAGTGAGTTGGACTTAGCTCACGTTAGCAAGTGTGCATTAGGACGACAACACACCCTACTTGGGTAATTTTGCTGGTTTAGTGAGGTGCACTTGTTGAAGGAAGACATTTCTCTTGAAGGAAGGTTTACAACTAGGGTTTGCATGCTATTTCATGGTGATATGTAAGTGATTTTTTCTGCAAAACTTCTTGATTGAATGGTTGTAGTCTTATATTCTTGCATATGTTTATAATTTGCTGACAAAAATCCTAGGTGATAAGCACACAAGTAGGTCCTTGTTTCATGTCCCCTAAAAGAGAAATTTTCAGCCATTGAAGAAGGAAGGAAGAGCCTAGCCATGGCTACGCTCTTATTGCTTCTTCTCCCTGAGCTAGCCGTACTTTATGAAGTCAAGAAGGAGGAGACGTCCCAGGCCTAGGTTATCTACACCTAGGGCTGTCCTGCTTCTAGGGTTTGGTGATAGAGCCTTGCTATAGCAACACTCTCCTTCACTATACTCTCTAGTCTTGATTTATCTTTCATGCTAGCCTTTTGCCAAGTTAACCTAAGGAGGAGAGAGCACAAGGCCTTGCTTTAGCAACACCGGAATGAGCCTCTCTCCCCTAGGGTTTTGATTCTGAGGCCCTGCCATAGCAGCACTTCAGAACCCTTCCCTCTAGTCCTTAGTCTTCCTCCTCCAACTCTTGCATCCTCTTCTAAATTGACTCCACTAACCCTTAGGCACTGATCTTGGATCTCTAGCGTTGAAGTGAAAGTGATCAAACAACTCTCAAAACCTTTGCTAAATTGAAACCCTAACTAACTACTAACCCTAAGAAGGCTGACGTCACCCTTGGTTACTTCAGCTTGACGCAACAATATTCCTTTTATAGGCAATTGGATGGTAGTTTAATGCATTTATTGAATGGAGGATTGATTGGATACATTGATTGCTACATCATCTTGATATTTATTGGTGGAGTGTTATTATTTCATTGCTATATTAACAAACATTGACTTTGTTAATATTTATTGTTATAATTGCTTATATATTGATATCAGATAGTCTTATGAAGTACTAACCCATTAAATCATAGCTTGCATATATTGGTTTGATGTTGCTTTGTTCCGGGCAGGTGTTCTTCTTTAGGCCTACACTTCATTATTGGCTGTTTAGCCGGGACTATCTGTTTTGGTGGTAACCTGTGAAGGGGGGACTTTACTTTGACTTTTAAACTTTTGCCTCTTCAAAACTCCAGGTTACCAGGGACGTCTTCCCTGAGCCTAACCTCCCTAAAGAGAAAGAACCTCCCCATCGTGGTGGCATTGGGTAGGATAGGTTCCTGTTACACCAGTTTGGCCTTCTACTTCATAGCCATTTGACCTAGCTACAGATTGTGCGATAACAGGTTGGACCCAACATGTTTCTTTGGTTTGCATTAGCCTTTTCCTTGATCTAGTAGCAGCTATCAAGGGTTTCATATGATCTTCTTGTGACTGAATGTGACTCTTTCAATTTGTACATTTGGTAAACTCGCTGAGCGGTTCTGAGATATGCCCCTTGTCACACTTTGGCCCTCATCGCAGGGTGGCCATGTTCGAGGAAGAGCCTATGGCTAGGTGGTGAATCTTCCTTGGTCCATTGGTCCAACTTCTTTGTTTAAAGATAAGCGTTGTGTTCCACGTGTGATTCTTTCAGATTTGTTGTGAAATATATGGCTGTAATTAACAACTAATACTTTTAGCTTTCTAGATAGATATTTAAAATCACGGGCTTTCATCCAATTCCATCGTGGTAAATAATTGTTTCCTACGACAAAGAAATTTAGATCCACACCTTGTATCCATGGAAGGGTAATTGGTAGGTGCGTTATGTACTGAGATATTGGAGAAATTGAAAGTG
Source organism: Picea engelmannii (assembly GCA_009831015.1). Taxonomy (NCBI): domain Eukaryota; kingdom Viridiplantae; phylum Streptophyta; class Pinopsida; order Pinales; family Pinaceae; genus Picea; species Picea engelmannii. The sequence goes on along the minus strand of ML827098.1, from coordinate 32,961 downwards.
ATCCCTTTGACATTATATGTGGAGGTTGTCATTAAAACATTAAACTTGGATTTTGAATACAGACGAAAGCCTAAATAAAACCTAGAGCATGGAGAAAGATGACTATGTGCTATCATTAATGTTGTAATGTTCGAAGCTACATAATATAGCACAGTAAATAATGAATACAAAAAATATAGGAGAGTGCAACTCCCAAATACAATAATAATAATGAGATGTACAACTCTTAAAAAAAAAGGAGTATCACCCATTAACCCCAAAAGGTAATGGTATTAAATCATCATATACAACTATAAAGACTCCATAGCCCTCAAAGACACCGATTTTTCAGCTCTCTTATGGTGAATTTGATCAACAAACACTCTCTTTCAATTCTCTCAAGCTCTCAACTAAGTTTGTTAACACTAACACTCACTAATTTGCTAGTAAACTTGTTGTTGTTGCAAAAGTTTGCTACAACCATCTTAATACACTCTAATTTGCTGCATACACACTTGTAAAGGTGGTTTAACTTGCTCAGAATTTTTCTTAAGTAATTGGATAATGTTCTATGTGATGTCTGCTTAATTTTCTTGGTCAATTGTTGAGATTCTAAGCTCTTTTTATTGCTGCTGTTACAAATTCATATTGCTGTTATAAGAGTGTTGTATTGCTGCAAATTTGTACCAGCCATAGCAAATTTCATTGTCTAGTGTCTTAAAGGAGTATTTATTGCATGTTTGGACTTGGAAATAATCATATTTTTGCTATAAAGTGTTCTTGTTCTGGGCAGGTACTCAAACAGCTTCATAATCCTTCTATCTCCTTGACCTAGAATTTTCTTTAGGTGATAAAGAGAGGGGGCGGCAGGCTTGGCTACAATACTTGCTACTTTGATTCCTTGAGGTCACCGAGGAAGCCTCCCTTGTGGTGGACCTCCTCCATCACTAAAAAGAGGGAATTTCTTACTAAGGTGACAGTGGTAGGATTTTCCATAGTTACGCAGATTTGGGGGACTTGTGTTGGGATTTGCACATGTACAAATCCTGCGATAACACTTATAATACAAAACATGAGGCCTTTGTGTATGGTAGTGGAAAGTTGTGAACATTGTGGCACAAATGTCTTGGTCACTTGTACTATGGAGCTTTTCTCTCTCAAAAGATATGGTGCAAGGATTGCCATATTTGAAGATAGGGTAGATAGGTGTGTGCAAAGGATGTGCACTTGGTAAGCATACTAAGATTGTTTTTCCATCCAATGAGCAGAGAACAAGAGGTGTTCTCGATTGATACATGCCTATGTCTTCCTCTTCATTGAATGGTAATTTGTATATGTTTCTTTCATTGATGATTCCTTTAAGAAATCTTGGATTTATTTTACGAAAACTAAGGATTAATTATTTAGTAAAGTCATAGCCTTGGTTGAAAATTAGACAGGGAAAAGGATCAAGGTGCCCCCGTCCAACAATGGAGGGGAGTACACCTCCAAGGAGTTTGATTCCTTTTGTAGGGAAGAATCCACAACAAAATGTGGTTGTTGAATGTAAGGTACTGGATCTATTATAATAGCCAAAACAAAGATATTGCAGAGAATGGCAATGGAACAACACAATAGATGAAACCACAACACCAAAATAATACCTTTATTGTGTTAAAATTTTGATATGCTCGTTTAACCATAGACAATGTCACATCATTGTTGTAGAAAATCCAGGTCCTATCAGCAGTCTTCTTGGTCTGTCTTTGACCAAGCTAAGACACTAAGTTTTTCTGCTGTCATAAATTTGTTTTCTACTGTTTTATAACAGCCAATTGTAGTTTTGGTTTGCTGATGTGTTATGGTTGTTGTTTCAGTGATTGGGTGCCCTTGCAAGTAGTTTTATGTTAGATTAATTACATTTATACTTTCCCAATAAACAACAACACACCTATCTATCTTTTAATGCTGAAATATGG
>ML827098.1:14819-25324 GCA_009831015.1 Picea engelmannii | reverse complement strand
GTGAATCCCCTCCACAGGAATGGCTGTCCTGCTGCTGTGATCACTATGCAACTGTCATCTCTGAATTCTGATGGCTAGAAACTTCTCCAGGAAGGAAACAGTCAGTAAATGGCATGCGCCCTCCTCCAAGATGAAGTCTCTCCAAAGTCAAGTACAAAATAGAACATAAAGTACATAGGACAAAGAGCCAAATGTCTTTCCCACATGTGCTAAGAAGGGATAACACATGGGGAACACCTCCCAAGGTCATGCTGATTGGTGCCATAGTCACTAACGTGCCTGTAAATGACCACCCACTGCTACCACACTCTGCAAGCTATTGCCCCAAGAATCACATATGTGACTTATCACTTCCTCTTACGAGGGACATCCTTCTGGACCATGCCAAGCTTGTCCCTGAAGTACTCAAACTTTACCCTTGACAGAGGCTTGGTCAACACATCTACTATTTGCTCATCTGTGCAAATAAAATGGAGCTTCACAACTCCCTTTTGCACCAGATCTCGGATATAATGGTACTTAATCTCGACGTTCTTGGACTTGTCATGAAACACAAGGTTCTCTGACAACTTTATACAACTCTGGTTGTCACAGAAACTACAAGTCACCTCTAGCTTGAGATCAAACAGTCCTGCAAGCAATTTTCAAAGCCACACAACTTCGCTACTGGCTGAACATGTTGCTATGTATTCTGTCTCGACCGTAGTGAGTGCCACACTAGTCTGCTTCTTGTTGAGCCACAAAATCATAGCTGACCCTAGACTAAAGCAACATCCAGATGTACTCTTCCGATCTGTGACACTATCGGTCCAATCTGAATCAGCATAACCTTGTAGTCTTATCTTATGATCCGAAACATATCGGAGTCCATAATTAATTGTACCTTTTAGGTACCTCAACACATGCTTTTCCGCAACCAAGTGAACACATCTTAGTTCAACCATATACTGACTCAAGGTGTTCACTGCAAAGCATATATCTGGTCTAGTGTTCGTCAAATACATCAACGAACCAATCATCTTCCTGTACATGGTGACATCCACTATCTCTGAAGAAGTATCACTCAATAACTTCAGGTTCGTCACCATCGGTGTGGGCATGGACTTACAATCCATCATTTCGAATCTCTTAAGGATCTCTACCGCATATTTTCCTTGGCATAGGAAAATATCTTCTGGTTTTTGCTACACCTTTAGATCCAAGAAATAATGCATCATACCTAGATCCTTCATCTCGAACTCTGAAGTGAGCTCCCTTTGAAGCTTGACTCCCTTTGAGTCTATACAATCTCCAGAGCCATCTGCGCCCTCTGCATGTGTTTACCTCCTCTGAAGTCTGATCTGCAATGAACTGTCCTGGGGAGGCTGCTTCTCCCTATTGGATCCTGAGGGATGACTCCTTCTGAACTCTAGCTCCTTCTGAGCTGGGACTTGGTGGGGCCACCTGCCTCACCACTAGTGGAGCCGTCTGCTCCATCTCATGATACGGCTCATCAATGCTATATATCTTTGCATCCTGCAAAGTGTCACAGGACCATGCTAGTCTCTTTCTTGTTACTGCAACGATTCTGGGTAGGCCCTTCTGGCTCTACTAACTCTTCCCGATGATATGGAGAGTGATCAATTGCACTAGAGGGATCTGTTCGGTCATCTTTGGAGCCTTCTGCTCCTTACAATCAATCTCCATATGAGATACTCTGTATTTCGCAAAAGTACCCTTCTTCGTCCTCTTCTGCTTGGTACATGGATGTATTCGATCGTGTATACAACTTCTTATCTGGATAGTCTGCTCCATGTCTCAAGCTAGAGACCATCTAATATGTTGCCTCATGCAATCGTCACTATAGCACCTCTCAGAGTTATCAGCTGTGACCTGCCCATAACAAGAGAAACAACAAGAGAAACAACAAGGAAAACAACAAACTAGAATAATACTCTTATAATAATAGTAAAAACAAGAATGGGAACAATCGTCACAATAGCTCCTTCTCAGAGCTATCACCCGTGACCTGCCTGGAACAAGGGTCAAAACAAAAAATACAATAATAAGAAATAATAACAACACTCTTCCAGTGTTGTGACCTATCATTCCTCCATGGTAACCTGCCCAGAACAATAAACAAGAGAAACAATGTCTCCATGGTAACCTCCATGGAATTTACAAGATAACCTGCCAAAGTCAACAACCAAGAACATCTCCTAGAGGAGATCAATTTATCTTGTAAACAAGTGCATCATTAATACTAAACAATGAGATTTTTTCTTAGTGATCATCATACCAACAATAAGTGTTACAAAACATTTGATAGCAATAGCAGTAATATAATTTTAAAGACTGTATTCTAGTTACAACACTTACTTAAGATGTAGGCATATAAAATATCAAACCTGATATACAAACCTGGAGTCTAGCTACTGCTGTCCCATTTGAGTTGTTCTATATTGTACGAAACATTGTTACTGCTGCCTCCAACTTCTTGGGATTCCTCTGAGTGTACTAGATCTAATATCCCTTTGGATCTACTGTCACTACTTGGACAAATGTCCTTTTGCCAAGTGTAAGTTTCATGCAAACACCCTCATCTTATATACAAGTTCACCATCTAACTTTGTCTTCTAATCCGCTAAGTGAAGTGGCTGTCAATGGTTCACACACGTCTGAGTGCACGATGTTCAAAAGTCCTTTGGCTTTGCTGTCACTTCTTGGGAACAGGCTCTTCCTGATTGTCAATGTGCTCCATGTCTCAAACTGGAGGCTATCTAATGTGTTTCTTTCTATAACTGTCACTATAGCTCCCTCTCAAAGCTGTCACTGGTGACCTGCTTTCGTGGTAACCTTCCTGGAACACATATATCTCCATGGTAACCTTCCATGGAATTTGTAAGATAACCTGCCTGAGACAAGAGCAAAAGTATTTCCAATATAATAGTATTTTCATATGAACATATCTATGGTAACAAGAATAAAAGACAATTTCATGTTAATCATCATAGCACTACGAAAGTGACCTGTTGGGAAGCAAAACAAAAAATATCTTCTAGAAGATATGTTAGTTCATCTTGCAAACAAGTACAATAAGCATTTATATTAATAGTACTCACATGCTACCATGTATTCATTGTACCTAGTAGTAATAGAACCTTTCAAAGATTGCTATCACAACTATAGTGTTTACTTGTAATGTAGCAATTATCAAACTTGATATGTGCAAATTGGAAACTTACCAATTTAATCAATCAAACCTGGAACCTAGAGTCTTATCTCCGAGAATGAGTGTTGTTGCTTTTCTTCCGAGTCTCCTTCACTCAAGATGACAAGTATTTTCTCCAACATGTCCCCTGCACTGAGACAATATGCTTTCTTGACAGAAATCTGAGTTAGGGAACATAATGCAAATAAAATCTCAAATCTCAACCTTAATCAATCAAATACTTTGACTAAAGTCAACTTATAACTTTAACTTTGACCAAGGGTTTGATTTCAACATGTTTGACTCAAAAAATCAACCTTGACGTTTTTGTTGCCTAAGGGCACCGTAAGGTGCGCTAGGCTAGGGTGCACTAGGACAACCAAGAATTAGGCCCAACACTTCACTGAAAAGTGCGCAACGAATTTGGGTTAGGGTTTGCTACCGCTGCAAAACCAGAAACCCTAGCTGGAACTGTTGGTAGAATCATTAGCGAGCTGATCTAGGGCAAGAATAATTCCAACATCCTTCAGTGAGTTGCTCAACGAGCAACTAGAACTTCACTGGAGCAGAAGAATTGCAACTGGTACTGCAATTGCCGCTAAACTGGCACTGGAACTGGTGCTGCAACTTTCTTTTCAATGAAGCCCACTAGATGCCAGACGCCTTGACCTAGGGTTTTATTAGGAAACCCTAATTTTCAATTTTAGAATTTTGGAGATTTGATTCAGGGGAAAGATGCGCCCTTATTAGGTGAGCTTCTTGGTGGCTTTTGTAAGTGTCCAACGAACTTGACAAAAGGGGAAACTGACGATTTTGATTCTAGTGGTTAGATTGTTCTGAAAGAAACCAGCGTTGAAACCATGTTAAAATTTTGATATGCTCGTTTAACCATAGACAACATCACATCATTGTCACCAAACCATAGGGACTTAGGCACTTACACATGCCACCCCCGAGCACAATAACCTTTTCTTAGATAGGATGATTCCGGCGAGTCCACTCTAGAACCAATAGATAAACCCTAACTAGAAATAGCCCTTGGGTGAGGAAGATTGGCAACTGCAATGCGCAGGGGTTGGGCCTGAAGAATAGTCTTCGCTCCCTAGCTAATTGGCACGCCTGCAACCAAGTGACCGGATGATACATGCAAACATGAGCCTTAATGGAGTCCTTTAAGCCACTGATAAAACATTCAAGATATAACTCATCTGATAAGCCCTCAGTGCGAATGGCCAACTGTTCAAATGTTGTGATGAAGTCAGTCACAGATCTTGTTTGTTTGAGCTTGGTGAGTGGGCCCAAAAATTGAGATTTCCTATCAAAACAGGCATAAACCACTTTGGTGAACATGGTCGAAGTGGGCTTAGTATCAATGATGTGACTCATGTCTGAAAAGTAGCTCGAAAGTCTTTATGGTCTCTTGCTCTTTCAGAATGTGCCTCGAGGAGCTGCATGTCCCTCTTCCTTTTGTAGAGTTTGTCGAGCCTCGACAGGCCTTTTATGGCTTACTGCAATGTCTTTGGGAACATTAACTGGATCAACTGTAACAATGGTTGTCTCCTTCTGAATTGCTGAAGGGGAGAAGGTATTGTCTCTTTCTTCTTCTCAAATAGTTTGACTGCCTCTGAAGTCTTGAAGGATAGACATCTTCCTTTTCTTGTTTGCTAATGTGGAGGCATCTCATGTCGTCTCAGGTCCTCTACTGACTTTATAGTACTTTGCTGGTCTTTTGTACTAGGATAATAATCAACCAAGAAAACTTGAACTCCCGTACTAGGGACGATGGTCCAAGACAAAAGGGCTCCCACACCAGGGATAATACCCTTCATTATCAGAAAGCAAGCAACTACAGGCTAATCGAATAAGGAAAGCAGTACAAAACTTACCCTAGTCTACAGTTATGCTCAATCTTGTATTTGTTTTTAGAGGAAGTAATGCTCATCTCTCATGTCTTCAACTTTCTGAGGTGGGCCTGGATCCATGTCAGCAGTGGAAGCATATTGTCTTTCTCTCTTCCTGGTAGGACAATTTCTCGCATTGTGTCCATACTTGTCACATCTGAAGCATTGGATCTTTGACATGTCTTTTCTCTGATCATAACTTGAAGCTGATGAAGTCTTCTTGTTTTTGAATGTTTGCCTGAAGTTTCTTTTATTTCTTCATATTTTCTTTGTATGAAGTGCAAGAGCATAATTTTCATCATGAGGGGAGTCTTCCACTCCTCTAGCTATAAGACTGATTTCTTCCCGGGTACAGTCTGTCCATAGACAATCAAAAGTAGGTAGTTGTTCTCTACCAGTGATACTTTGAAGAAATGGTTCCCAATGTTTTGGAAGATTATTGAGAGTGGTCAAAACAAGTTCTTTGTCTGATATGATTTCTCTAATGGCAGCTAGCTGATCTCTGATCTCTGACATCTTCATGAAGAAGATAACAACAATGTCACCTTTTGTCATCTTGATATTTTGAAGGTGGGCATGTTATCCCCTATCCTAGGGATAACTAAGGAGATTATGTCTCGAGGCCCACAGGTCCTAGACATGGAGTATCGAGAGCCATATTGACTTGAGCCTGGCCCTGGAGGGCCCATCCTTCTTCTTCAGTGCCTCCATTCTGTCAGCAACAACAACATCCATCCCATCGGCCTGGTTCTGAAGTAGCAGTGGGTCTTGCTCCATGAGGCAATGAGTCTGGGTATCATGGTATGTGTCACTCTAATTCTCAAAACATTTGAATATGTGCATTTAATTCTCTTTTGCTTCATGGCGTGTGCTTGGACTTTATGCCTTTTGACTTGTCCATACCTGGAGGGGTTGACAGAATGCCCTAGCAAGTTGGTTCCCTTAGGAGTGAGTTTCCACTGGGTGGGTTTATGAAAGGTCCTCGTCCATTCCTACCATACTTATCACTTTTCATCATCTTCCCTCTCATCTTTCCCCTACATTGGTCCGGGCATTGGGTTTGCCAAGCTAGTAAAGGGTTGTACCTTGCCTTGTGGAAAGAAGGGACTAAAGGTCTAGAGGGTAAAAGTAGTTGGCAAAAGTTAAAAGCCAAGAGATCAAACCTTGAGATGCTTCGCTCAGGGATCCCCGAGAAAACAACAAAAGGCTTATTAGCAAGAAAAAGGGGGGACCCATAAAAATATAAAAACTCAAGACCTAGTTGGTGGATAGGGGGTCTCATCACGAGCCATCCTATTAGGTCCATGGGCATGTAGCAGTATGACACTACTATTCATCTGGTCACCACGACAGGGTAGTGGCTCTTGGTGGCATAGCCAAGAGAAAGGGGGTCTTATCACGAGCCAACCTTCTCATCTCCGTGAAATGCTTGTGGGTAACGCTGTCACCACTAGTCAACACGCCAGGGCAATGTCCCCCAGCTATTCTCTTGAAAGAAAAAACAATAACATAAAAAAGTAAAAAAGGCATTGAATGGGCTAGGAAACAATTGCATCCATGACAAGGTGCAACTCACCCTCTTTAGAGGCACCCACAAGTAAGACTTACATTTTCCTGTCATCACTGCACCCCTTGCCCAAACATCCCCCACACCATCTCATGCACTTACATGACCTAGATTGGTCTTCACCTGGAAACACCCCACACCTATGGAGAATTTAGCCCAATAGGACGTCTTGGAACCCTCTCCAAACCTGGCTTGTAGAATAACATAACATCTTTGAGCAGTTGTCTGGGAAAAAGGGGGTTTTATGCACATGTTTGAGTAACTTGATTATTAGATGTGATTGACATTGCTATGATCCCTGTGACTTATGAGCCCATGGAGGGCGTACTTGTTGTTGCTGCAGGACCATGCTCGATGAACAAGTACATATGGGGATATTATTAGCATGGACCTCCGTAGGGATAAAATCCCACCAGATGGATGCTAAGACCCCAGCCAGGGGCAGACATATACCAGAGGCTTGCATCGGAGAGAGAGGAGGACGTTCCACCAGAGGCACCTTGTCAGACCTGGACCCAGGGGGGTCTTGTCTTTCGCTCTGAACGTTGGCCTTGGAAGGACCATGACGTCACCTTTGTGACCCTTGATGTCCCCCACTGTCATATGGACATGATGGAGGCAGTGGTGTGCCAAGTGGCATGTGTGGCATGATCCGAAGGCCTTGGAAGTTCTAACGGTTTGCTCCTGGAGGTCAACGTCTCACTTATGAGGCCCAATGTCACCCTAGAAGGGCATGCCATCACCTCTTCTGCACATTTTAGGGTTTAAATTGTCATTTTTATGTAAAAAACTGGATTTTTCATGTAACTGGCCATGGCGTCCTTTTTTGACCTAATTTGTAATTAAAGGTCATTTGAGTTGTATAAATAAGGGAATAATCCCTTGTATTTTTTCATCATCTTTCACTCACACAAGTGAGGTCTGAAATTCGACCTCTTTAAGGCTTATTGGATGAAATTAAGTGGTGCGCAACTCTTGGAGGAGGCTTGTCTTGGTAGATTTTGGCATTTTCTTGGTGGAAAGTCTTCAACTAGGGCATATTGCTAGATTATTCTTGGTGAATGTAAGTGAAAATCTGCAATTCTTCTTTCTTTGAATGGTTATGGTATCTTTTACTTTGCATTTACTAAGATTATGAGATTGCTAGTGTAAAACCCTAGGAGATTAAGCACATGTTATTGTCCTTATCTCAATAGCTATCCACCTACTAGATTTTGCTAGAATACATATCCATTGAAGCATGTTCTAGAGCCCTACCTTTGTAGCACTCTAACACCATTGCTTCATCAAGCTTTTATGTATCTCAAGCTTGAGCTAAAGAAGAAGGAAAACCACTAGGGCCTAGGGTTACCTATTTCCTAGTGGTCGTTTTCCTTCTAGGGTTTGGTGATTGAGGCCTTGGGTTACCAACACCTCAACCACTCTCTCTCTTGTCTTTGGTTCACACATTATCATTTGTTTCCTTCAAGATTGTTGCTGCAAAAAGTGACTCCATTAGCCCTAAAGACACTGGTTTATACCTTGTACTTGATTGATTGATGAAAACAACCCTTAAACCTTATACCTCAAGCTCTTTGCTAACTATTCCTAACCCTAGATTAAACTAACTTGCTAACATTCTTGCTGCTGTTACAAAAGTAAGCTACAACCATATATTACATCAGTAAAAGCTCCTAAAAGCAATTGTTAAAGTTGATTTCTACATTGCCCTCTTAGCTTCTGACAAGTGCTAGCATATTGCTAATTCTAGGTTAACATTTTCGGTCATTTTTGAAGCTTATTCAAGGCTTAATTGTGAAGCTATTAATATATATACAATGCTGTTATAAATTTCTGTTTTCTTCATCTTATACATCAACTTATTGCTTTTATTGAAAGTCCAAGGTTTTACGAAGCTCTAACATCAAATTGTTACTTGCAAAATAGTGCTTTCTTGTTGTCTTGTTCTGGGCAGGTATTCTTAAGCATATCTTTGCTTCATATTGTTAAACCTTTGGGACTTTCTGATCGGTGTGACTTGTGAGAGGGGACAACTTTTTTTCTCAAACCCCCAGGTCACCAGGGACGTCTCCCCTGGGCTTTCACCCCCAAAGAGAAAGAGGTGTCTTATTTAGGTGACAGTGATAGGACAACCTCTTGTTATGCCAATTTACCGTCCACTTGCCTTTGGCTTTTGGGTAAGTACAAATTGTGCGATAATAGGCCCTTCAATGTAAGAGCTCTGAGGGTGTTGTTACTCTCAAACATATTCTTCAATGCTTGATACATTTCATAAGTTGTCTTCATGTTGGCAATACGAGGTAGGAGATGATCTCTTACTGAGTAGATGATTATCTTTCTTGCCTTGACGTCATCTTCCTTCCTTTCTTCCTTCTCTTCATTGGTAGCTGTCTCTGGTAAGGCCTTTTGTATCACCCACAATAGGTCTTCCTCTTCAAAAGTGATTTGAAGTCTTGACTTCCAGGAACTGAAGTTGCTTGATCCATCAAGCCTATCTTCCACCAAGGTTCTGTTAATCATATTTTTAGATTCTTCACAAAGCCTTACCAACTAGGCTAGGAAACCTAATGACTAGGCTAGGCTAGCAATCTTAGGTTTTGTTGGGCTTATGACTGCCAACAATAAGCCTTGAAAGTCAGAAGAACACCAGTGAGCTGAAAAGATCCTTGAATGAGCCGCATAAACCCTAAATCTGAATTTTCTGTAGAAAATTGCAAAACCCTAGAAACTCTAGGGCCAAAAATCCAAATTCTTGGAATTGCAATTTGACAGTTACTAGAGGTGCGTTGAGGGAGGCTGTGTTATCGCACAGTTTGTAGCTTAGGTTAAAGGCTAAAGGATAGAGGCCAAACTGGCGTAACATGAGCCTTCCCCACCCAATGTCACCACGATAGGGAGGTTTTTTCTATTTAGGGAGGTTAACCCAAGGGGATGTCCCCGACAACCTGGGGTTTTGAAGAGGCTAAGGTATAAAGTCGAGGTTAAAGTTTCCTCCTCACAGGTTACCACCAAGATCAGAAGGTCCAACTAATCAACCAATAAAGAAGTGCATGCCCAAAGAGAACACTTGCCCGGAACAAGACAACAATAAAGAATATATGCAGGCTATAATTCAGTGGGTTAGTACTTTATATGACTATCTGATATCAATTAATAAGCAATGTGAAACAACAAATATCAATGAGGTCAACGTCTTATCAATTAGCTATGAAAAAGCATCAATTCATCAATAACTATCAAGATGATGCAACAAACAACATATCCAATCAACCATTCACTCAATAAATGCTTTCAACTATCATCTAATTGCCTATATTCAACATGAGCTGCGTCAAGATGAGATAACCAACTGTGACGTCAACCTAATTAGGGTTAGTTTCTTAGTTAGGTTTTCAAGAATTTAAAGTTTTGAGAGTTTGTTATGGACTCTATGACCTCAACGTTGTGTGCCTAAGATTAGTGCCTAAGGGTAGATGGAGTCAAACAAGAAGAGGGCACAAGATTTTGAAAGGATGAAGACTAAACAAGAGGGAAGGGTTCTAGAGTGCTGCAAAGGCAGGGCCCTAGAATCAAAACCCTAGGGGAAAGAGGCTCACTCCGGTGTTGCTTAAGCAAGGCCTCATGCTCTTTCCTCCTTCCTTAGATCAACTTGGCAAAACGGCTAGCATAAATGATAAATTTAACTAAAGGATGAGGTAAGAGAAAGTGTAGCAAAGGCTAGGCTCAATCTCTCTTCTTCAATGGCTGAAAAATTTCTCTCAAGGGGACATGAGACAAGGACCTACTTGTGTGCTTGTCACCTAGGGTTTCAAAATCAGCAATTTTATAAATAAATGCAAGAATGTAA
>ML827097.1:0-28789 GCA_009831015.1 Picea engelmannii | reverse complement strand
TAGGGGTAGTATGTTAAGGGTTGCTTGGGTGGGGAATTCACCCATAGTGAATTGGCAAGCTGGTATGACCTCCGCTACCTTTCTTTTGGTGCCAGTGGCTAACTGTACCAACCATGGCTTGGCGTGTTTATGTGGCTATAATTGACACTTATCGATAGCCTTAGGAGCTATATAACTCAAATTTGAACCAGGGTCAATTAGAATAGACACTAGATGGTTGGCGATCATACCTTCCATCTCCACCACTGAAGCTTGGTGGTCATATTGTTTATTATCCAAGGCTTCATAAATTTGTGGCACACTCCTGGCCATGCCATTGACGGTGGTAGCTTCTTGAATGTTGTAAATTCTCTGACTATTCTGTTGTCGGTGCAGGCAGTCCCTCAGTAGATGTTCTTCTCCATAACCCCAACATTTCAAGGGTTCTCTCTTTGGGTTATCGATCTTTCCTGGGGTATATCTAGAAGGTTTATTTCTGCTCTGGGAGGGGAAATTCTGTTGGTGTACACTTCGGGTTGGGAAGCTCATCCTTGAGTCCTTTTTATAGTTTTTAAATGTTGGGGATTTAAACCCCTTTTTCTGGAATCCCGAACTATTCTTCTGCTTCCAGCCTTCACGAGGTTCTGTCCGATGCCCAAGCTGTTCATAACAATATCTTGCCTTTCAGATAGTGTCTTCTAGGGTCTTTGGCTCGTCAAACTCAATCCTGTTCTGATAGTCCTTAGGTAGTCCACTGATGAATCATTACACCTTTTCCTTTTCTGCTTTTATATAGGGTATGTACCTTAGCAACTTGAGGAATCTGCTGACGTATTCCTCTATGGTGCGTTGCCCCAGCTTGAGTTCATAGAATTCTTTAGTCTTTTCGTCAAAATACTTTTTCGACAGATACTTCTTCCTGAAGTGTTTCTCAAACCATTCCCAAGATAGGTCCTCTTCGTGAATCCCTTTTACATTCTTAAGGTCTTCCCACCAAATGGAAGCCTTTCCATTCAAGTTGAAAGTGGCTACTCAGGCCTTCAAGTTTTCTGAGAAGTCATGGACTCTGAAATAATTCTTTAGTCCAAGCAGCCAGGCCTTTACTTCCTCCCCCTTCTTTATTTCACCGTCGAAAGAGGGTGGTTTGGCCTTCTTGAATTCTTCAAGATTATGACTTTTGGAATACTTTCGCTTCTTTCGTTTTCTTCGGGAATAAGAACTAGTTCTGCTACTAGAAGATCCCTTCGAGTTGCCAGTTTCCTTTCCATAGGAATCGTCTGATGCTTGTCCCTTATCTCTGGGGTGGATCTTTCTCGAGGTGCTCTTCCCAGTGTGGCCACTTAAAAGACCACATTTCTGCATCTCAGGTGGACTTTGACTTTTCTTTGTCTATCGTCGGTCTGCGTGATTGGTGTCAGGTCCATGCTGCAATTGTCTTTGTATGTCGGATAAACTCTGCAGTAAGACTACATTAATTTCTGTTTGCTTCTCTTGCTCTTTTATCAACCTCTCGTTGTCGGCCTTGCAGCTCTGTAGTTCAACCATGAGGCTTCTCACAGTCTCAGCTAGATCTGGAGGGGTCTCTACTGCTCTCCTTTCGTCAGAATATTCGTCTCTATTGTGGGAGCCATCCCCCACTTCATGGTGCATCACCATTCTATGCGTTTGCAGTTCCCCGCGGTTGATCGTCTGTTTGTGTGCAGGAAAAACACTTGTTTTTAGTCAATATTTATATTCATTTATAATCCGCGCATAATTCATATTTTTCAAATGCATACACACAATAGGAATTTTCATTCTTAACTTTGACTTTTGATAAAGGGGGTTAAGGTAGAGGGTTACTCCTTTCAAGAGTACTTCAAATGGAGTTTCTGCGCAACTCGTTCATGAGCCCAAGCAGGCCAAGTGTTGTAACCATGCTCTGATACCAATTTTTCACACACCCACTATGGCAACCTAATTTTGTTTTTTGTCTTTTCCTTCGAGGGACAGAAACCCCAAATTTCTATGGGACCTAGAGCAGCCCATCCCTTCCCTTATCCTCCTCCAAGCGACCACAACCTGGCCTTAGCGTAAGCGCCTTTCGCAATTCGCGAGTTGGGAGTCAAGGCTCTCGAATCCTCTTTCAACAAACGCCGATACCCAAGATGTGATATGGGTATGGCTCCATCCTCCCTAACGCCTGCTACATATAACCGTGGGCTAGGCTAAACACTAGCACTACTCGCAACTCATGACTTCACTAGTTGGAGTGCTGAGCCCTCGTGCTCCTCCTTTGCAAATCCCTAAGATGAAAGAGGTCAACGTTACGTGAACTCTTCCAAGTGACACGTACACGCCACTTGTCTCCTCCGCTGTACTTTTCTTACGAGCTGTGTCGCTGTCGCCCATCGCACGAGACCTCGTCTCTCGACGTTTCATGACCTTAGTGATCAAGGGGCAACTTCTTCATCCTGCGAAACCCCGAACCATGATAAGTCAACAATGGGTTGAATCTTTCCCAGGTGACATGTGTCCACCACCTGTCACCCACTCCCACCTTTCTTTGGGAGCTTGTTGTTACGCCACTTGTCAACCACATGGTCCCCACCTAACGGGAGTGCCACGTGTTCACACGAACTCTCGATGCTCGACACTTCGTGACTTCTGTAGTCGAAAGGATATTCTTTCAACCTTTGAACCCTCAATACATGATGCCACTAGGAGGTTCTGATCCAATGTTTCTCTTGTGGCTTGGATCCAATGACCATGATCACGTCACAATTTCATGAATTGTGAGTTCGTGCAGTCCTACCCTTGACCACTCCAAGTCGCGAGTCAGCGAAATGCTACTCTCCTGCCTATGTAAAGGCTAAGATCGATGGTCAGTAGAGCTCCGTCAGATCCTTGGATCTACGGTCCTAGATCCCATCGCTGCTTGCAAAGGATAAAAGGGTCGAGGTGTTAACACCTGCGCTCCTTCTCTAGATCCATCGGCCTTGACAGATCTGGGGTATTTCCGAAAGGATTCTGACTTTTCATCTACCAAACGATAGGGTATTCTCTTTCTATAATTGGACTCGCTATCCCTTCTGAGCTTGAATCACGAAATTCAACCTCTCAGAGCTTCAAACTCCCATGACTTCGAGACCTTAGAGAGATACTCTTTCTTGCATAAGGTTTCTATACTTGGATTGCATGAACCTTTAGACGATTCTTGGGAAATTGTCCCTGATCTTAGTCGAGTCTCTAGGTAAAGGTTTGGTACGGTTCCAGGGTTTATGGGGTAATTCCTGGGGAAGAGTACTTGTGAGGGGCCTTCCTAGAATATTATGAGAATCAAGCAAAAAAGATGATTCTCGGTGGAGCGAACTGATGCCCTGGACTCAATCATTTGTACAGAAACCAACTACGACATGTAAGCATACACATGCATCCATTATTTCCAGTCTAAAACACTAGGCAATCATTCCACACAGAAATTATTATGGGCATATAAACATAAGCATCTATTCATGATATTCAATTCAAAATACAAGGCATAAAACACTTATTAGATCCACCAGGCTTGATATAACTACTGAGAGGGGTGATCGTTTCCACCCAACCATAGGCTTAGTGACTCCAAATGGATTTACCACTAGCCACCCCCGAGCTAGACCACGATGCTTTGAGATTCAGTATCCTACTTCCATCTCAACGGGAGTCAAGGATGAAGGTTACTCTCCTTCTCTTGATACAAAAAAATAATCCAGGATGAAGTTTACTCTCCTTCTCCTATGTTTAGAACTCCCTGTGTTTTCCAGAGTTTCTCCAGTTCTCTTCTGTGATCCCCATCGCATGCGCTCTCTCCTCTACCCTTTACCACACCTCCTCTCTTGCCTTTTCTTTGCAAGATTGTGTGTGGCATGAATTTCCCCATCCGTGGTTAGGTCTGGGAGATTTTATGAATGTGCGGTTCACCCTCATCCCCTCATTAACTCTTGAGGAGCCTCCCCACCTACCAATTAGATGGAAAATCCATTCCAGGGTTAGAGAGTTGCTTTGGTCTTTGAGCAAGTAAAAACCAGTACGGTACTGGCTCAGTGGAAGTTAACGCAACCATTCCAGGTCCCTTCCACCACCTCTCATTAGCCATCATGGTCTCTTTTAGCACATCCCCCTCCTAGCAGTCATGCAACACATATTCATAACATAATTTACATTCATCGACCTTTTATACAAAGGTCTGTCAAATCAAACATTCACATCTTTGAGTTTGCCATAGTTCTTGGCCACTATAGTTATTTTTACAGATTGGGGGAAACAGGATGTTACACAAGGTCAAACCCTCTCGGCCTGCAGCGAAAGTGACTTTCGTCAGAGATTTTGACCCCGACTTCACCCTGTTATTAAGGGAGAGAAGATCAGTAGATCTCAGCAAGATGCAAGATGATGCCTTGGAAATTGAATCTAACATGATGGCATCAGTGAAGCTGAAAGCCAAATTTGAGACTGGAAACAAAGAAATCAGGAGATACAGGGAGCAAGGAGGACCCTCTGGATCAGGAAGATCTTCAGAAGACAAAATGGATGATATGGCTAGAATCATCAAAGAATTGTCAAATAAAATATCAAGAATGGAAATAGATCAAGCTAAGAATGAACATTACCCTAGAAAGGAGTTTAGGAAGAAACCTAATCCTCAGAACCACCAAAAACAAATTAAGAATGAAGATAAAAAAATCCAAACCCCTTTTAAAAGAGAAAACTTTATAGGAGGACAAGACGTGGAGGATTTCGAGGAGTTAGAAGAGGATATGAACAATCTTGGCATTGACTGCTTACAACCTTATATAACAAGACACAATTACGAAGAGTCTTTGACTACAGAGTATAGGACTGAGAGTAACAAGAACATCAGTGTTTTAGAATATTTGACCTATCGGGGAATAACGGATGGTATAATGGCCGAGCTCCACCAGAAGTATAACCTAAGACCTAGAAACAGGATTTCCATAACCGCTCCAATTAAAAAGATACTACCGAGGGTTGAAACTGACCAAGAAGTTTCAAAAATCATTGAAAAACAAGCTGAAGGGACTAAGACCGCTAACATACAGTCTATTAAAACAAAGACAACGGAAACACCACCCTTAAGCACACAGAAACTAGACACCCCTGTTACCGAAACAAAGGCCCCTCAACCAAGGAAAGATGAAAAGAAAGGGCCGGAGACTCAAACCATGGAAATCGACAAAACCATTGGAAGTTTTAATCTAGAGAATGAAATCAATAAGATCAAAATCCCTATTCCCCTTGTCGAACTGGTCAAAAACCCGATATACCGAAAACAAATTGCTAAAATGATTAGTTTTTTGGAAAATGAAAGTCAAGCCGATGTTATAAAATTAGAAGATGATAAGCCTAACATAATTTTCGGCCCACACTTTGAAGGTGCCAGAGACACTGTTTCCCCTTTCTACATCACTTTGACTGTTTTCGACCATCTGCTCCATAATTGCATGTTAGATTCTTGGGCCTCTCACAATGTGATGCATAAAGAAATCATGGATATACTTGACCTTGAAATCACTAGGCCTTATGGAGATTTATATTCATTTGATTCAAGGAAATTCAAGTGTATAGGCATGATAAAGGACTTAGTTGTAAACCTTGCACAGGTACCTGCAAAAAGCATTTTAATGGATGTAGTTGTCGCAGATATACCCCCAAAATATGGCATTCTCTTGTCCCGATCCTGGGGTGCTAAACTTGGAGGTTCCCTCCAAGTTGATATGACGTACACAAAAATTCCCATTTTCGGAGGACAATTCACGCGATTGTACAGGGAAACTAGGTTAGAATTTATGGTTAGTGACCCTCTCAGTCCAAATAATTATCCTGTATATATTGCTGATCAGGATTTAGGTAATTGTATATTATCTATAGATGATGATGTTGATTCATGTATAGAAGAAAGTTGTACAAGAAATAAAAAAGAAAAAGAACAAATAGAACAGGATGTATATAGCACTGGTGTTTGGAAAATGTTTTTTGACGGTGCCTCATCTTATCTTGGAGCTGGGGCTTGAGTAATTTTTGTGGCACCTGATAACCAATTCATTATCCCTTTATCTTATAGGCTACAATGGAACATTGACCACATTAATAACGTATGTGAGTATGAAGCTCTAGTGTTAGGGTTAGAGGCTGCTAGGAGAATGAAAATTAAAAACTTGGAAGTTTTTGGTGATGCAGAGTTGATCGTGAAACAGGTTAATTGCTAGTACCAGGCCAAACATCCTATGTTAAGGTCATATAAAAATTGTGTTTGGTACCTAATCGATTTTTTTTCTCCTCTGTTAATATTCACTTCATTCCGAGAACAAAAAATCAACAGGTGGATGCTTTAGCCAAAGCAGCTTCGACTTTCGCACCTCCCACTGCTTTCAAACTAAAACATCATATACAAATGAGACATAGGACTTCCATACCCAATAAAATACAACATTGGAAAGTCTTTGAGGATGATGAACAACTCTAAATTTTTTTAGAAACAGTAGACGAGTTCGCCAAAACACATGTTGACCAAGAGAACCAAAATGATCCTATTTGGATCATGCAGGAAGGGGAAGACCCCCAAGAGTTCCAGGATAAAATCGCTAATCACCATATGCTTGTTTTAAAAAATAATCATATACCCAAGGACCTAATTCCCTTAGAAAGGCTCTTTAATCATGATGACATCTCTTTGAAGACTACCTTATAGCCTCAGCTGGAAGAGGTCGAAGATTGCAATATAGGTACCGAAGAGAGTCCCAGATTAGTGAAAGTATCCAGGTACCTGTCTCCTGAAATCAAAAGTAAATATGACGAGTTGCTTAAAAAATACAAATATGTTTTTTCCTGGTCTTATGACGAGTTGAGAACTTATGATACGACTATCATGGAACATAAAATTCCACTGAAACCAGGCGTCAAACCTTTTAGGAAAAAACTCAGGCAGATTAACCCTATCCTATTACCGGTGATAGAAAGAGAAGTAAAAAAACTCCTGGATTCTAAAATCATAGTTCCACTGAGATACTCTAAGTGGGTAGCTAATTTAGTCCTAGTGAGAAAGAAAAGCGACAAGATCAGACTGTGTGTCAATTTCAGAAACCTGAATCGATCATCACTCAAAGACAATTACCCATTACCTAAGATGGATCACGTTTTAGAAAAAGTAGTTGGAGCTAATAGAATGTCTATGATTGATGGTTTTTCAGGTTACAATCAGATCGCAGTGCATCAAGATGATAAATAAAAAACTGCTTTCACTACCCCTTGGGGTACTTTTATGTATGATAAAATGCCTTTTGGTTTAATGAATGCAGGGGCAACTTTTTAGTGAGGCATGGATATCACTTTCATGGGTGAAAGAGATAAGTTCGTTGTTATCTATCTTGATGACCTGACTACGTTCTCCAAATCTGATGCAGAACATCTAATACACCTTAAACAAACCTTTGAGAAATGCTGAAAATTTGGTTTGTCACTCAATCCCAAAAAATCTCATTTCACAATGCAAGAAGGTAAACTCTTGGGCCATATCATGTCTAAAGATGGAATAAAAATCGATCCAAAAATGGTTGAGGCAATAGATACTATAAATTTTCCTAGAAATGTAAAAGAAATTCACTCTTTTTTAGGAAAAATAATTTTCTTGAGGAGATTCATCCCTAACTTTGTTGAAATTTTAAAATTGATAACAAATATGCTAAAAAATGACAATGAGGTGAGATGGACTAGAGAAGCCAAAGCGTCATTTCAACGCATCAAGAAAGTAATAAGTGAAGCACCGGTCCTAGCAAGTTCAGATTACACAAAAGAGTTTTTGATTTTTTCTTTTGCTTCAGAACATACTATCGCAACTGTATTGTTACAGAAAAACGAGGAAAGTTTTGAGTGGCCTATTGCATTTTTTAGCAAAAGTATCAGAGATGCTGAGTTGAAATATGATATATTAGAGAAACAGACCTATGAAATGGTGAAATCTCTCAAGGCTTTCAGAACTTATGTGTTGAACTCAAAGATCATTGCTTATGTACCCTCTATCTTTGTTAAAGATATCCTGGTGCAACCAGACAACGATGGAAGAAGAGGCAGGTGGTTAGCTAAGATCCAGGAGTTTGACCTAGAAGTCAAACCAACTAAAATTATCAAAGGTCAGGGTTTGGCCAAATTTCTTGCCGAATCGAATTTAAAAACACTTGGGATAAATCAGCTGCAAGAGAACGAGGGATTTCTGGAAATAGACGATCTTGATGTCACTGCACCTACAACCGAAATTCAAGACAAGTTTTCTACTTCAGCCTGGTATCGCGACATCATCCATTACCTACTCACACTTCAATCTCCTAGTGAGTTAACCCCATCTAAAGCTAGGACGCTAAAGTTACATGTTGTAAAATACTGTATCATAGATGCTAAATTGTATTGGAAAGACCCCTTAGGTTTCCTACTGAGGTGTTTAGTCGAAACTGAAACAAAAGGGGTTATGGATGAATTCCATGTCGGAGTGTGTGGAGGACATCATGCGTGGCGAGAAACATCTTATAAAATTTATAACCACATATGGTCGACTCAATAGGGGGTTTATTAAGGTTAGACTTCTCTTGAACATATGAATGAAATGACAATGGTCTTGCCAACATCGACTCAAGGAGGACCCAACATATGGACATGTAGATGGGTCAAATGAGAGACAAATGGATTTCCCAATCTAGATTCAAATGATGAAGGGGGTTGTCATGTTCAAGAGGGACTATTACTGCCACTAACATGGATATAGAGATACATTTCTTTCCCAAATTTCCCCCCACCATTTCTGGTGAGTACCTCTTTATTTTTACGCAAGCTTGAGGAGGATAACATATGCTTGTTGATGTAAGATCATCCTTCGGACGAGTCCCTTGGAGTATGTTTAACGAACCCTAAGAAGGAGTGGTTCGGGCCCAGACGGGTCTTTCAATGTTTGTTTAACGAGTCCAAAGAGAGAAAAATCAGGGGTTTTTCATGTTTAGAGAGTCTGAAAAACACTTAAAGAGGACTCCACAAGTTCCTTTTTCATAATTTAATCTGATGATACCGAAAAAGTGATAACCTATCGCTCATCAAATGTTTTCTTCAAATACTTTTACGAACGTGAAAAGAACAAGGTCACTCGACAATATTTTCATGTTTAGAGAGTCTGAAAAGAGATTAAAGGGAACTCCAGGGGGTTCCCTTTTCCCTATAACCTTTATGAGTCCAAAAAAATGATAAAAGTATACTTGGTTACATTCTCATTGATTTACAAGCACGAGAAAGAACAAAAACTAAGCTTGGAGTTTTTCCTGAAAAACTCTAAAAGGATCTGTACATGCGAAAAATGTATAAAAATAAACTCGAAAGGCCTATCCTTGTTCAATATTTCGCTCCTAGGTTTTTCATTTGCAGAAAACCAAAGACTTTCAATGTCGTTAGAACTTTAGGGTTTAGGTGCAATATGTTAAAATAATATAAAATAAAATGAAAAAGTGAAAACGTTAATAAAAATGGGTAAAAACTTCATTTCATTATTCCATTGTTACTCCACCCAAACTTTGTTCCAAAAAACCCCCATTTACCTCAAATTTCCACTGTGGATTGTGGAAGGCACAGTTCATGATTTAATGAACGATCTCTGCAGAATAGGTAATTTTCATCTCTTTCAACTTTTCATGGATCATTTTTTTCTTTTCAATGGTTAGAAATGGATTTTTGAGTCAAGGTTTCAAGGGTACCCATGCGTGGAGGTCGTCATAGGTGCCCTATATCATGCCCTACAATGACTTCGCATTGTAAATATGTCTAGGCCTGTGACGTGCGCAAATCAAAAAGTATTTTTAGATGTATTTTCCAATAAAAAGTTTCCAGAGGGAAGATGAAGGTGCTAATCTCTCTTTTATGTTCCGTTGCAGGTTTTCTATGGTAAGAATGTTGGAATGGTGGGAGAGAGAGCATGAGTACGAAGATTAATTTGCTGGGAATGACCTAGGAATGGTGAATGCCCTCCGACAAAGTGGACTGCTAAAATTCTTCTAGATCTAGGGCATAAGGGCCCAATTGAAGTTACTTGAATACTTAGTTTATATGTGGTATGTGAACCAACAAGAATTCTGAGTGGGGGCTCGTATTCTTACGATATATATCGAGGATATCTACTTATTGATCGACTTGTCTCACCGTGGATCCTAAGTTACGCTGACATGTAGTAGGGGAGGTGGCAAGCCCATGAGTCACTATATCATTTCACATTGTGTGCCAGGTACTCAGAAGCATAGAGGCAAAGTCGCTATCAGGGACGTCTGTGACTTACCTTTACGAAATATTCTCTACACCATCATGCGCATGGCGGGGAGTGTAGCTCCCCATATGGCTCTTCAAAGATATTTCCAATATGTGCTGGAATGTATAGAGCCTTGAGTTTTCAAATAGTGTGACGGGGTTCTCAGAAGCATGAAAAACCAGTTGACCAAGTGCAGGAGTGGTGAACTGAAATAGTTCAGATAAAGATAGATTTTGGTGTCCTTCCTGGAGATGGTCCCATCTTTACTCTTTCACGTAGAGTGGGGTATACCTTCCCCACAAGATCCAAGAATGAAGAGGTGGTTCAACCTCATGGCACGACACGTAATTGGTCCTATCATTAGGTATAATGATGTTTTCTTTGACTGGTTAAGGACCCATATGCTTATGGTCGATAACTATGCTTATGTCGATTTAGACTTCCGAGGTGATCCAAAATTGGTTCTTCCTGAGGGTTCCCAATGGGGGGACATAGGTAAGAAGTACATTTTGTTTTTACAATGTTTTTGTAATTTTTAATATAAAATGTTTTTATGTGTTATTTATCTGTTGACTAATCAAATGCTCTTTGATGATGCAGACGTGGGACCTTACCGAACTCCAGGTTAATCCCCCATCTAGAGGCGAGGGGAGAGAGTTGAATTAACATGAGTAGCTACTGTTGTTGACTACAAGATTATAGAGCAGAATCTAGAGGGGCTCATGATGAACATCCTAGATGGCTCCATCGACGATATCTTGAGGCATTATCAGCGCCATACAGTGGGCATGTCTGCTTCCATTGGTCCAATGCTCTGTAAATTAGCATGGGAAGTCGCATGTTATAGTGAGAAACATCCTTAATGCTATATTTGTATATGAAGCCATGTGCTTCACATTTTTGATATTTTGGTCTTCGGACAAAAATGATTTTTGTAAAACTTTCATCGTTATATATATATATGAGGCTTCTACTGGCTTACTTGTTGTATGTACAAAGTGTGATTAGATTTTATAAATTTCTCAAATGTCTGTCTAACACATAATTATCTAGAGCATCTGTTAATGTATTTAGATATCTAGGAATGTGTTGATATTCAATGTAATCAAAATGACACTCCAAGAGGCGAATTCGTAAATATACCCTTAATAATGTAGGACTTCAGATGGAGTAGACATTACTCAACTGTAGGACTACTAACTGTGAATCGAGTCATACAATAAGATGGAGGATTCCAAGCGAAATAACGTCGGTCAATAATTCGATGAATGCACTATATTCCGCGATATTATTAGTTGCACGACCAAGGAAAACACCATGTAGGCTAATCAATTCATTCGTAGGTACATAGATTGCCCAAGCAAGATATGCTAAGTTCTAAGTACTACAAATAGCGCCATAAACGAAGACAATGTAGGGTAGCGAAGACAATGACATTTGGAAACCAAACACAACGTGAGGTAAGCAACTGAAGGTCGAAACCAAACAACGAAAAAAGAACACAAAAGTATGATACACTAAAAATACAAACACTTATGAAAAAATGACTTAAGCATAGTACTTCTTTAAGTAAAGCCCATTTCAGGGCTCACTCAAAGGGATTCCATCATAATCAACTATCTCATAAGATCCCTTTTCCAACACACGTTTGACAATGTAAGGACCTTGCCACATGGCCTCGAATTTATCGGCCCCTAGAAAATCACGATCTTGTTCGTAAAGAAGAACTAGATCTCCTTCAGAAAAACCACGTGTCTTGACATGCTTGTCGTATTGGGATTTAACATGTTTCTTCTGGGTTTCACCAACTAAGGCGACATCGCGACTGTTTTGGTCTAATTTCATTAAGTACAACAAGCATTCTTCTTTGACAGAGGTATTGGAGAGAAGTTCAACGACCAGTTTCAATGACAATATTTCACATTCAATCGACAAGATAGAATCGATACCATAAACTAGATGGAAAGGTGTAAATCCCGTGGCAGACTTAATGAATTTCTGATAGGCCCATAATGTTGAGAACAACATCGTGTGCCAACTTTTCTTATGAATTCCTATCATCCGTTGAAGCATAGTAATGAGAAATTTGTTTATTGCTTCAACTTGGCCATTGGTCTGTGGATAATAGGGGGTTGAGTTTTCATGGCGAAGACCCAATTTTTCAGTAAGTTCAGACATCATAAAATTATGAAAATGACTACCGTGATCACAATAATGATAGATTGAGGGACACCAAACCGAGTGATGATGTGATTGAATATGAACAATGCTACATTTTTCCTGGTGTTATCAAATGTAGGCATTGCCTTAGCCCACTTAGTGAAATAATCCACAGCTATAATGATGTATCCATGCCCCCCGACCGAGTGAGGGTTACATGTCATGAAGTCAATGCCCCATTTGGAAAATCGACCAATGGAAACTACAGGATGTAAAGGAGAAGGATGAGATATTATATTGTTATTATAAGTTTGGCAAGCATGGAATTTCTGAACAGTAGTGATGTAGTCCTTAAACAAAGAAGGCCAGAAATAACCCGCTCGTAAGATATTTTGGGTAGTGGCATACCCAGACATATGACCACCACAAGCTCTAGAGTAATATTCATTCAAAGGTTTCTCAGCTTCATCATAAGTCAGACATCATTGAAAAATGGAATCAACACTGCGTCTATAGAGGGTATCACCTAGAATGATGTATTTGCGGGCTTGATATCATATATGATGACGATCGGTCTAGATAGATCGGGCCAGAAAGTTTGAGTCTGGATATAGATAATGATATCTCCGTACCATACGTCATCATAACTGATCAGAAAAATGGATTCGTCGAGAAAGGAATCCTCTACCACATTTTTTGTCTCAGTGGAGGGAAGGTCACATATTAGTTCGACGAAAACCAAAGATTTCTTAGACTTAGCACGTTCAAAATCTATGTCAAACTCCCAGAGAATCACTATCCATTTGGAGTACTTTTCCCCTAGCAATTGTTGGGTGAATATATGTTGCATAGGGTTTCAATCGGAAATAATAGTGGTTATGTGTAATAAGATATAATGACGAAAATGTTGGACAACTTTAACAACTTCCAAGGCCAATTTCTCCACATGTAGGTATTTGGTCTCAGTAGTCGTGAGACTCCAAATCAAATAGTATATCACATGTTCATCATGCGAATCATTCTCTTGGACTAAGAGCATGGAAATGGTAGAGTCCGAAGCAACTAAGTAGATGAAGTAATCTCGAATATAGTCAAGGGGAAACAATAATGGTGTATGAGTCAAGGCAAGTTTCAAATATTCAAAGGCTTTGTTCGCAGTATCGTCCCATACAAACTCGTAACCTTTCTTGAGTAGCCGAGTGAATCCTTTTTTCAGTTTAGCGTAATTGGGGATGAAACAACGTAAAACATTTTCCTTGCCTTGCAAACTTTGGAGCTGGTGTAAAGTGGAAGGAGGAGGTAGATTAAGGATAGCCTCAACCTTCAAAGGGTCTACTTGAATCCCATGTACTGACACAATAAAACCAAGAAATCTGTCGGAATCCACACAAAAAATGCATTTATGTGGGTTTAAGCGAATACAATAATAACGAAAACGTACAAAAATGGCCCTCAAATGTGTCGGGTGATCTTGATGACACATGGAATGCGTCGGTAGATTGTCAAGATAGGGTTGCACAATGTGTGTAATATCATTAAAAGAATAAGGCATAGTGTGTAGAAAAGTCGCATCGACATTATTGAGACCAGAGGGTAATTTACGATAAGAAAAGGTTCCCCAAGGGAAAATGAAAGCGATCTTGTGTTGGTCTGCGGGTAGAATATTAATCTGATTATAGCCAGAGAAACCATCCATCAAAGAGAAGTCCTCACTATCGGCACAGTCATCGACAATGTGGTCAATGAAAAGGGTCAGGTAATTGTCCTTAGGACAAGCCTTATTTATGTCCCTAGAATCTACAAAAGTGTGGATGGTACCTTGTTTTTTATTCACTGAAACTAGATTGGATACCCAATCAGTCAATGCCACAGGATAAATAAATCTAGCTTTAAGAAGTTTTTCAACTTCAATCTTGATAGCAGCAACTTTGCGTGGGTGCACTGGGTGAAGTCTCTATCGAATGGGTTTAACGTCTAGGTATGTCTTAATCTCATGTATAACGATATCAATATTAATACCTAGCATCTCTTCGTAACTCCAAGCAAAAACATCGTGGAATTATTGGAAAAGGGATTTATACGTTTGGACCTCATCAATAGAACACGAGGCCATGAGGCCCCAATATGAACATTCTCCATGACTCCGAGTTTAATGGATATGTTGAGAGGGATGGTAGGTGAAATGTTTCTCAAGTTCCCTTCATACAAAACATCATGCGTTGACTCAGGAACTGAAGAAATAACAACAACGGTCGACGGAGTCAAAATCCGTTGGTAACTCTCCATGGTGTCACGCTCTAGGAAGAGAATGGAGCGATGATTCCCATCATCCCAGAGAGTGTCTTCCATGGAGATGAATGACATGATCATCTCATCCATAGGCAAAATCACATGAAACGGATCGAGAGATGAATTATAGAGAGAAGGAAAGAAGGGGGTTGCCAATTGAATAGCTTGGTAAGTGGATTCGACTGGACTTAAAGGCATCTGGTTTCCATAATGGAGGTAATCAATAGGGTTAGGTATTACCCATGGGTCATATGACTCAGGGGTTTCACGAATGGTGGTGGATATCATGTTAATAGAGGCAACGAAAAGAGGGGGAATATCGGGTGGTGGGATTGGGAATGTACCCATCAAAGTCGAATCTTTAAAAATACCTACTCTGACATTCTCGTAATCAGGGGGTGTCTTCAAAATAAATGGAATGTTTTTAATACAAGAATTAGAATTAAAC
This sequence comes from Picea engelmannii, assembly GCA_009831015.1. Taxonomy (NCBI): domain Eukaryota; kingdom Viridiplantae; phylum Streptophyta; class Pinopsida; order Pinales; family Pinaceae; genus Picea; species Picea engelmannii. The sequence continues at coordinate 13,601 of ML827097.1, read as the reverse complement.
AAGGCAAGTTGGTCAACAGTAACGACCTTTCTTTGTTGCGGGAAACGTAACACATGGAAAAGGGTAGACACAACTGCGCACATGGAATCGATCCAGCTATGCTAAATAAAAGGTTATAATAAAGAGGTGCATCGAAGACCTCAACCTCAACATTAACTGATTTACCTTCCAACGTAATAGACAATGAGGGAAGAACACCATAGGGTTTAAATCTTGTACCATTGAAGGCCTTAATTGTGTTGTGTGATTTGGTGAGGGTAGGAGAGTCAATGGATTTCCAACAAGTGATGGACATGATGCAAGTCGAGGTTCCTTCGTCAATAACAGTTCTACATATATTCTTATTTTCAACAACAACTTGGATCTGAAATGCTAACTGAGGAGGAAGCCTTGGAACGTGATCTTCCAAGTCAAAGATTATTAAATTAGTGTGTGTGGGATCAATTCCACCGATATCCTTTAACAACACCTTCCATTGAGCAGGGAAACTTTGAAGGACTTCGAGATATGACATCGCAGAGGGTGCTTGCATAATATCTTCTACAATACTATAGTTTTGTGCAGCACGTGCGTGAGGATTGAATGTAGACTTTCAAACAATGCCCTTGGGAGGAAGGCGAATAACTATATTGAGACCTAGTCTTTTGAGATGAAGAGGACCATTGGGAGGTGAAGTTGGGGGAGAAGGTTGAACCAAAAAAGGTAGTATATCATCAACTTTATCTTTTGACAGAGAGTAATCCTTGGCTCGAGTTGCGATTGCAACTTCATTCTTTTTAGAATCACCAATACACATAAGGACATAGGATGAGGTAGAAGGAGAAGTTTGGTCATGAATGACTAGTTGGGCTTGCTACTGAGAAGGGAAAGGTTGTAAAAAAATGATAGGTGTAGGAGGTTTTCTACTCCCTTGGAGGAACTTAGTAACCTCAGCGCGTCTCTGACAATCTTTCGTGTAATGATCATCACCACAAATAAGGTAGGGGTAACAAGGTTTACGTTTATCTTTCTCATCAGTGGTTTTCTTTTTGGTTTTATCAGATTGGGGATTATTATTCTTGTCCTCCTTATTCTTACCCTTCCCTTTCTTTTTATTTTTATTCTTTATGGTTGGTGTGGATTGAATAGAATTAACCTCAACAGTCTTACCAGTGGAAGGAGTAGGAGTAGGAGTATTTTGTGCATTAGAATGATTAGATTTGGGATTGGTGTTACTGGCATGCGTAGAATGGGTATTAGCATGAAAGGTTCCAATCACACCATCAACAACATGAGAAGTTGTTGGAGGTGTTGGGGTAGGGTTTGTGGAAGGATGAGGAGCATCAGAGATCAAATCGTAAAGTGTTCCCATTTGTGAATAAATGAGATCAAGATACTGCGCATGACTAATCGCCTGCTCTTTAGTGACAACACCACCCATGGAAACATCGTGAGCGATAGGTCCAATGAGTGATTTGGTAAACCACTCGGCCAATAGTTGATCAGGAAGGGGGACTTGGATTGAACGTCTTGTCATCCTCTACTCATGGATGTGATAAAAAATATGAGTGGACGAGGATTACTTGAAAGAACTAAAAATTTCGGTTCTCATCTTGTATCGTATTGGTAACTGGTAATGTGTCAAAAAGGCCATGGCTAAGGTGTTAAATTCATTGAAGAAAAATCGCGGTAAATCGATGTACATTTTGTTTTCTGAACCCTTGAAAACTTGTTGGAAAAGTCGTAATCTGATGGAGTCATCCATCAAGGAGTTGGATGAACACCACAGAGGAAAAGTCATAACATGATTATAAAGATATTCTCCTACTTGACCGTCAAATTTAGGAATGTTAGATGGTAACTTGGCCAGTATGACGGGCCAATAAGGAGAATGTAAGATAGGATCATTCAAAATCCCAGACAGATCAGGTAAATCCAAAGTGGCTAGAAAAGGCAACTGCTAGATTACTTGTGGAAACTGGTAGTTTTGAGGGGGAATCCCTGTAGGCATACCAATAGGACCATAAGAAGTTTGAAAATAATTAGATAGTCCTGACAGATTCGGTTGTGGAGTATTTTGAGGCGTATAGCCCATAGGGTTGGGTTGATTAGAGATGTTCCCTTGGAAAGGAACACTAGATTGAACGTTCAGACCCTAAGCAGGATTCAAAGAACCTGGATACGGTTGACTGAGGTTAGGGGGTACAAAAGAGTTAACTTGAGGATGTTTCCCTCCAGACGGTTGTAGATTTCCTTGGAAAGGGTTATTCCAAGGTAGATATTGTACCACAGGTGCATTCTTTCCATATAGTGGGTTATGGACTCCAACCTGAGGTTTCCCCCCAAGTTGAGGTTGTGCCCCAATCAGAGGTAGCCCCCCAGCTTGAGGTTGACCTCCAATAGGAATATGGAAACCATAAGTGATAGAAAGACTGGTTCCTCCAAGAGAATTGGAGCCACTAGGGCCATATCCCCCAAGCAAAGGTGGAGGAGGAACATAACGCCCTTCAGAGAGAACTTGGGTAGGTGTAGGAACAAAACTAGTAGCAAAATTATACCCATGAGGAACAAAAAGTCCAGAATTTCCAGATAGAACCTAGGTAGAGGTAGCAATGGAAGTATTCAGAGCTCTGTACCTAGGGGGAAGTGACAAATTTGATCTAGGTGGAAGTGGTGTCCCAATTGGAGCTTGGGAGATAACCGCATTTCCAATAGGAATCATGGTAGCTTGTGGGACCATAGTAGAATGGGTCATCTGGAGAGTAGGAATCGATTGAGAACCAATCAACAATTGGTCTAAAATGGTGATGACATTACTGGTAGTACCAGTAAAAGGGTCTAAAGGTACCGTATAGATGATAGATGTCTCAGGCATTTGTGATGCCATAGGTTGATCAGGACTCCCTCCTAGGTTACCATACAAATCATGCACTGTCAAAGGGATAGAACCAAAATTACAAGTTCCAATAGTGTGAGCTAGGGTCCTAAATGTTTCACTTTGAAAAAGTGGATTCTCTACTCCAGATCTCGTGTTAGGTTCGGTAGGCGCTTCAAAATTTTCATCAACAACTATCTCTCTAGATGAGTTCATCCGTAGCATACGTGGATTTTGTACAATGCTCAATAACAGATTGATAGGGAGTCAGAAAGATTTTAAGGAGTCCGAAACAATTCGTAATCCCCCCAAAGAGTGTGTGCTTCCAACCTCAGAAGCTACGTCATTATTGACTACTCCCTCAGGAGAGCCTTCTGGTGAATTAGGAGGAAAAGGTTTGTAACCTTATGGATCTTTCGGGGATAACCCTTACATCCTATGTGAACAAAGAAGGCCAATGTTTCTTGAGCCAAGTAAAGAACGAAGAAAATCTATGGCTGACTAGAGGAAACAAACAACACTCACTAATAAAATCTAGGAATCAAACCAAGCAAACAAAAACTTCTTATTTCGAAGTCACTAGTTGGTGATGAAATCCAACATCGCGAAGTCAAGACAAGAATGGGTTGGGATAAGCAGGAGGAAAAGTTACGTTGACGACCTACTTAACGGACTTACACCCTGGTGCAAGCTCCCACACATAATCGTGGGTATACCCTCCAAGGATCCCGAGTGAGTTTGGCCAACGTTGATTTTAGGTATCGTGAACCCCTCCACAGTCACCTCGTGTGAAGACCCTAAAGATATAGGCTACTAAGGTTACCAAATACAACAATGATTCATGGGAAAACAATCAATAGTCTAGTCCATGCACAAAGGCAGGGTATCTAGCCCGAAATCAACTCGAAAGGCTTCCACTCATAATTGTGGGTATACCTTCAAGCGACCCCCATAATACGCGTGATCTCTACACCAAGACCAACAAAAACAGGGTGAGTAACTATGCTAGTCTTAATGCGACCTCAGGTTTGACCCTTGTGTGAGAAGGGCTTCCCAGAACAAAATGTAGCAATTGGATTTGAACTCTTCCTATCACGAGATACTATTGTGTGTTTTGATGCTTTGGAGAGTGTGCCTTACAACCTATTCCAAAAGCGCTATCCTAGCTAATGTTGGTGAAAAAGATCCCTAGAAAATCAAATTTACTGATAAATTTTAAATTTACGCTGTGTTTTAGAGGTTGTTGTTTACTCAAAAGGGGAGATGGAAGTGAAACTGATGAAGTTGAGACCTTGACCCAATAAAATGAAAAAAAAGATGAATGTGCAATTTTCCAATTCAATGAACTCTAGTTACAGTAGGAAGAAGGTATTTCTTTTGAAGTACAACAAGCTACAAATTGCAATTCCTTAATTTCGAATGAACACAATTCCAAACAATCATGAACTACACAATTTTCCAATTTCTTTTGTTTACCAATATTTCGAATGTAAGAACATTTCTTGTGAGATATTACGAAAATGAATAAATGATTCCAATTCTTCCTTTCCCAAATCAAATCAGAGATATAAAGATGAAAGGAAAATGTAATCCAAGAAAATCAATACACTCACAACACAAATACCAAACCAAATTCGTAATGTAGACAAAAATGAAAAAGACAAGAAAACCTTTTGATGCAAGCAAGAAAAAAGTATTTCTTAATCAACAAACAATCTCACAAACAGAATGAATCCAAAACTTTAAGACAAACCAAATACCCTTTGTCAAACAAGCACCTAGATGAAGATCTGATATTATATCCTTGTGACAATGAGAATGAGTAAAAAACTTGCAAAATGCAAAGAAATACTTTCAATCACTGAAAACCAATCAAAAGTAGGCTTCAAACCTAGGAATCAATCAAACATGGTGTTGTGGGTGGGAAATCCATCCTACAGACTAACATTAAGGGTTTATCATGCATGCAAAAATGACCTAAAGATTCTTACTTTTTACCATCATCCCATGCCTAGACCCCCATTACTCATATGTAAATACAAGGCTCAAGAGATTAAGTTGACGTACCTTATTCTTCATGTTTGATGTTGATCCCTTTTCGTGCTTGGTCATTCTTTGACTACAACTCTCCTCCCAATGATGACCTACATTCACTAAAGACAAACAAAGAACTCCACATGCATTTGATCTATGAACTAATGGGTTATATATTTAATCAATCATACAATCAATATTCCAATAATGACAATCTCATATGGTGGGACAGGAAAATAAATTCTTTTATTAACTTCACAATGATACCTTACAATGATAAAGTCAGCTACTGCTCCTCGATCCTAGTCCTAGGCTCTTCTTCCACTGTCTTCCAACTTCTTTGCTTTATACTTCTCTTTGCACAAGGATGGCTAAAGGTTGGGACAAAGGGAATGCTCAACCGGGTATAGTTTCTTTCCTATGATTCTCCTCCTCCAAATGGGACCCCTAACCCTTCTTTTATAGGCTAGAAGAAGCTAGGTATTTGGTCGAATTTCCAACCATGCATGGCTGAAAGGTTTAGTTAACTTACCCAAAGTTGTGTGTTCCATCAACAACTTTCCTTTTTTCGTGCTTTTGTAGGTACACGTGGGTTGTCTTGGGTCAGCTAGCGTGTACAAGCGTGCAGTAATGTAGCAGGGTGCATGGGCCTTTATAAAAGGGGTCTTTAAGAAGAGTTGTTTAGTAGTGTTTTGGAAAAGAAGGAATCTAAGATGGCTTGATGCCAGGTAAGCATGTTCGGTGCAAATTAGGGTTATAACAGATGCCCCCTAATGTGTGAGGTCATAAGAGCATCTGATGGCCGAAATACATTAACAATCTTCACCGATGTGCCGAACAAGTGAGCCCAGGGACCAGAAATCGAGAGGTGTCGTCTGCAAAATAATAATTGTCTCACCGAGGCAGGCATACCCATTCTCGGGATAAAATAAAATCATGGATACCAATCAAATACACTGTAGATCCATGTCATATAACTATATAAAATGTAGCCGCGAGAAATACACAGTGGAGCTACATCTCGAAATAAAAAATATATACGTGTAGAGTATCCATATTCTAGAAGCTGATAAGGTCTGATGGCTGGAGATGAGGTCTTTAGAGATCGAGCAACAACTTCAAAATCTTCAAAACTCGGGTAGGAGTGTAATATGAGTGTACGACTTCACTACCCAGAGGGCTTCGATGGCTCGTTGGTCATGGACTAGAGAATCTTGATGATCAGATTGAAGGCTTCATTGATTTCGAACAAAGATTTGATTGGAAGTTCAGGATGGCCGGGCATGAGGGAAAGAGATAAACTGCAGAGGGGCCAACTCATGCTTGGTAAAAACTTCCCTTGGACAATAGCATGACAAATGATGAGACTCAGGCAGCATGGCATTAACATAAGTTTATGAGGCAGGAGGCAACACAAACTCTCCATATGTTTGGAAGAATAACCAAATGGAGGAGGACATAGCTCTATGTAGCAAGAACAACTTCCTAAGGTCATATTAAATCCCAGAGTTTGACGAACAAACAATCATATGTGCTTTATCCAAGGGCGACTCATTATGCTTCCAATAAAGAAAATACTTTTCCCTTCCTCTTTTTGGGGTATATTTGATTTTTTTTTGTCTTTTTCAATAATTTTGGAAAAATAATAAAAGAATGTTACGTTACAAAGGAGGAATGAGTGTTGCAAACATACAAGTTCAAGGTGTAGGGACAAGACTGATGTTCAAAGTAAGGACACTCGGGAAAAATCCTCTAGGGGCCGAAGGTGTCAAGATGCAGAGGCAAAGTGCTACAGGGCTTGCGTATAAGGCATGCTTTAGATGTTCCAGTTGAGAGCAACATGGAGCTGGCATTAGGCCAAAGACGTGGGTATGCAAATGCGATTAATAAAACACACAATGGTAACATCCTTCGATGTGAGTTTAATGAGCCCAAAGAAGGTAAGCTCGATGGTTTTTCATATTTAGATTTTCTAAAAAATGTAAAAGGAGACTCCACTGGGGTACCTTTTTCGAAGGTAGTCTAGTCGGTTCGAAAAAGGGGTAAACTAGCACTGAAAATATGTCTATTCAAAACCATTTTAATGAGTGTGATAAAGACAAGATCACTCGGCCATTTTTTCATTTTTAAGGAGTCTGAAAAAATCTTAACTATGGACTTCGTCATGAATGTTCTTCTGGACAATTTTAACGAGTGTGAAAGAATAAGGTCACTCGACGATCTTTTCAATTTTAGGGAGTCTGAAAAGAGATTAACTATGGACTCTGTGGGGGTTCCTTTTTCATACATTTAGTCCCTCAAGACCGAAAAAGGGTTAAAATGATACCTGAGAATACTCTTCTAGAGAACCGAAGGTCCTTAGAGTATACCTTTGTTTGTACAGTTGACCATCCAGATCGAAAAATGGGTAAACTACCGCCGGATAGACGTGACTTCAAATTTTAGTTTAACGAGTGTGAAAGGCCACAAGATTGCTCAACAATCTTTTCATGTTTAGAGGGTCTGAAAAGGGCTTAAAAGAAGACCCATTATGTTTTTTGGGAGTCCTGAGGGTGAGGTCAAGAGTGAAAAGGAATCATGCAAATGAGGCTCAAACTCATAATCAGGGAAAAAAAAGGACTCCCGAGCCTACATTCATTAGTGACAACATGGGCACCATAACGCAACCAAGATCTACCTAGGGCATCCATGTTCTGGTAAGCTCTACCACCAAATCGTGACACTTCTAAAGCAACAATGATGGTTCTGTGTCGCAACCTGATGGGATCGATCTTATGGAAAAGGGATAAAGACAACGAGATACAAAAGTTGGGGTGGAAACCTAACCTATATGCTCAAGTTGATCATGTGAGGTTTTTCCCAAGGACCATCAAAAGTGACCCAAAACTCCAAAAAAATGTCCTGATACCCGATCATAACCTTCCAATGCAACTCTTGAATCACTCTAAATGGTTTTCAATTTAAAGAAAATGATAAGGGGGGCCAAAAAAGAAAATGACAAAAAGGGGCCAAAAAGTCTATAAATAGAAGTTGACAACTCATTATCACCATTGCTAATTTGGAAATTGACTCTGGAGAAAAAAAAACCCCTTCGATAAAAGTGGTGATTCCGGGAGCTATAGTGGACGAAACGACCATCCGTCTGGACCAAGTAAGTATAACCTCTCTCCTCTTGCAATTTAAATCTTTATTTATGCTTTTAGTTTCAAGTTTTTGGGGGGGCATCGACCTTCAAAAGGTTGGCCCTAGGTCCACGTGGGCTATCTTATGACAGGCCGCATGTACACTCAGGCAGAGGAAAAATTTGACACATGTACACACAACTGTCATCATTACAGCCTGCATGGACCCTTTATTTAATGAAAACATTTAAAAAATCAAGGGTTAACCCTCCTAAACTTGGTGTTTTGCAGGATGTATGTTCACTGGAGGGAAAGAGAGCACGAGGAGATTAGTGAGCTGAAAAGGTCCTTATCTTGGTCATAGAATAGGACAAGGTCGCCTTCATAGAAAATCCAAGATGAATGGACCGATCATACTGACACTTGACTTTATGTTTATGAGCCTCGCTGGGCAGGGCCACATCACAATGCTATTCATTGACCCGCTCAAGGTATAATAACCGTTCTTCAAGTGGAGAAGTGTCTGGCAATAATTGTACTGCCAACTTTAGGGACAGGATCTGACATTCGATAGGCAAGACTGCTTCCAGCCCGTAAACAAGTTGAAAAGGTGAGAAACTGGTTGCAGTCTTAACAAACGTTCGGTAAGCCCATAATGTCGAGTATAACACCAAATGGCAATTTGACTTGGCTGAGTTGATCATTCGTTGTAGGATGGTCTTAAGATATTTATTTATAGCTTCCACCTGACCATTTTCTTTGGGGTAGTAGGGTGACAAATGTTCTTGCTGCAACCCAAGATTTGATGTTAACTCGGTCATCATCTCGTTCTGAAAGTGACTGCCATGGTCAGTGACAATATCTCTCGGGATGCCAAACCTTGCTATTATCTGGTTGAATAAAAAAAGAGCCGTAGTCTCTCCATCATCTTTAAACATTGGCATAACTTCGACCCACTTCGTGAAGTAGTCTACAACTACAATGATATAATGGTGCCCCCTTGTTGAAGGAGGGTTGCATGTAGTGTAATCAATCCCCCACTTGGTGAAGGGACCAACTGTGATGATAGGAAACATGGGAGTTGGATGTGCCCTCATCTTCCGAGAGAAGATTTGACACGGGTGGCACTTCTTGACTAATTCGATACAATATTTGATTAGTGTCGGCCAGAAGTAACCTGCTCGTAAAATCTTTTGGGTTGTTGCTAGCCCAGACAAATGACCACCACATGCTCTGGTATGGCAATCGTTAAACACAATAACTTCTTCTTCATGAGTGGGACATCGATGCAGGATGCAACCTACACCTCTTCGATACAATGTATCGTCTAGTATGAGATAATTCTTGGCCTGATGGCGTATACAACGACGCTCATCACGAGAAGCAGAGGTGGGGCACTTCAAAGTTTGGAGATAGATAAGTATATATCCGTACTAGGGATATGAATATGTGATCAAAAACATATCTCCTTTGATAGGCGACTCTTCGGGCACAACATCACCTGACTCAACCGGAAGTTCTGAAATAAGTTCTGTGAAGACCAGTGACCTTTTGGATTTCGTTGAAACAAAATCTAAGTTAAATTCATGGAGGATGACTATCCAACTACTGATCTTTCCTCCTATTACCCATCATGTCAACATGTATTGAAACAGATTCACAACGACAATGACGGTGGTCTTACATAACATAATGACGGAACTGTTGAACAGCATGGACTACTACCAACACAAGTTTTTCAATATGAGAATAATTGAGTTCTGGTCCGACTAGGCCTCGAATCAGGTAATAGATCACATATTATGAGAACAAATCATCTTCCTGAACTAAGACCATGTCGATGGTTGACTCTACTACAACTAAGTATAATAAGAAATCTTTGTTATAGTTAGGTGGCCGAAGCAGAGGGGTGGTTGTGAGGGCATGTTTCAACACTTCGAAAGAGTGTTGAACGGCATTGTCCCAATAGAAAGGAACTTCTTTCTTCAGTAAGCACATAAATCCCTTTGTGATCTCGGCATAGTTAGTGATGAAACGCCTTAAAAAATTCACCTTGCCCTGTAGAATTTGAAGTTGAAGGATTGTGCACGGGGGAGGCAAATGAATTATTGCCTCAACCTTTAGAGGATTGACCATGATCCCCATTGTTAACAATATGAAACCTAATAAACGTCCTGATGTTATGCAAAAGCTACACTTGTTTGGATTCAAGCGAATCGAGAAGTAGCGACATCACTCAAAGATAAGTCGGAGGTGTGTGGGATGATCCGTTCTCTTGCGAGATCAAGATGATAAATCATCTAAATAGGCTTCGACTATATGCTTGAGAGCATGGAAAGCAAAAGACATGGCCCGCTGAAAGGTCACTCCAGCATTTTTGAGACCAAAGGGAATCTTACGATACGCGAATGTACCCCATGGACAAGTGAATGCCATTTTGTACTGGTCTTCGGGTTTGATTTGTATTTGATTATATCCTGAAAAACCATCCATGAAAGAGAAGGCCTCGCAACCTGCACATTCATCAATTATCTAGTCAATAAATGGTGTGGGAAAATTATCTTTTGGATAGGCCTTGTTCAAATCACGAAAGTCTGTACATACACGAATCGTGCCCTGTTTCTTATTGACCGGCATAGGATTTGACACCCATTGGGTCAAATGGATAGGATAGATAAAACTGTCTTTTAGCAGTTTCTCAACTTCAACCTTAATGGATGCTGCATTCCTGGGATTAACTGGACGAAGCTTCTGTCGAACAGGCTTGGCATCTGGATAAGTTGTGATTTCATGTTCAACTATTTTTGGATCGATGCCTAGCATTTCCTTGTAAGACCAGACAAAAATGTTGTGAAATTATTTAAATAGATCTATGTAGATTTGAATCTCTCTGGGGGAAAACTCATCTCCAACAAAAACATTCTCCATGATGCCAGGGGTTTTGGAGATATTGATTGGTATGGTTTCAGTGATAGTTTCCATATTACCCTCGACATAAAACTCATGTGTAGCTAAGGGATTAATAGGACAAGACCTATCTCCAATCATAGTCAAGGTGAATTCTACGGCTTTGATTTTGCTTAACTCTGGGAGGAAGTATGATCTATGATGGAGATCATCCCAAGGTTTGTCTGGACTAGTCATTGCTTCAATTACTTCTTCGTCGGAGGGCAAGAATAAGTCTAACGAATCAGTGTCAGCAAGAGAACCTTGAGCCCAAATAGGCTCTAGAGTAAGATCTAAGTCTTGTGCAGGAGTTAGATCTGTGTCGGCCAAAGCTTGCTGGACTAAAGAGTATGCTATTTCAACTGCGGACAAGGGCATGGACATGCTCGGGTGCCCTGTCCCTTTCATCGTGGCTGATGGGGAAGGAAGTATCCACGGATCATTGAAGTAAGTTGTGAAAAATGATGAAACTTAAAAAATCTCAACCTTATGTTGGTCAGATATGAACTTGACATCACCTTGAGGGGGCAGGTAATCGAAGGTACCCATCAAATATGGGCACAAACAAACCCCTACATTGACTATGCCTGGTTGGGGATTATCAATCATCGGGACCGCGGATACCCCCAATGAAGGGTCAGGTCTAGAGAAAGACAATTGATCAATGGTCACAATCCGGTCCTCGTGTGGAAAAAACAAGAACCGGAAAACTGTAGCAACCACTGCTTGCATGGTGTAAGTCCAACTCCTTCCTAACAAGAGATTGTAGTCAAGGGATGTGTCGACTACTTCTACCTCGACGCACACGGTCTTCCCTCCTAACTGCACGGGGAAAGAGGGAATGATACCATGTGGTCAGAACGAATGAACATCGAAAGCAGTGAGAAGAGTAGGTGATGGAGAAAAAATGGGCTGGCCAATGGCCTTCTAACATGCCAATGACATTACGCATATCGAGGCACCCTCATCAACCACCATGCAGAAAATATTTTGAGTAAAAGTTTTCGTGGGGTGACCCACTACTATTTGAAATGCTACATGGTAAGGCAGACATGGTTTTAAGTCGGTTGTATCCAGCATGATTGTACCTAGATTACAAGTCTCGGTAGATCTTAAAGAGGCTAACAAATCTTTCCTCTAGGAAGGGCAGCTTTGGAGGACCTCCAAAGTGGACATCGCACAAGGGGTTTGAGACAAATCCTCCACCACAAAATAGTTCTGGGTGGCCCTTGCGTTTGGGTTGTGAGAAATTGTTTTGAACGTGCCTTTTGGGATGCATGTCATTGTTTCGCCCAAAGTCTTCTCGATCTGGAGAGGAAGAGATGGGAGTTCAGCTTCTTTTCTCTTCTCATAAGTGCTTGGTTTATTGTAGTCATGCACTCTAGTTGATATAAAAACATCACCCTTCATCATATACACATTTGTGGATGCAGGATTGTTCGAAGACAGAGAGGGTCCTTGACTACCCCCTTCCGTGCTTATAGAGGCTTGGGTTAGGTTTTTCCCATGTTGAAATGGATTGGTTAACACGACAGGCTATTGCTGTGTCACAAAATTTTGGGCCTCTGCAAGCTGAGGACATTGGTGGGTCGGGTGGTCTTCCATGCACAGGTTGCACGGATACCTCGCATTCCATTTCTCAGTGTTTCCCCCACCATCATTATTAGTGGGTTTCTTATCCCCCTTACCCTTCTTTCGTCGTTTTTTCTTTCCTTCAGGATGCTGGGTGGCCTTTGGATTTGTCGATTGCACTGTGTGTACATCTGACGTTTTAGTAGGGGGAGTAGCCAAAACAATAGTTTGGTTGGACGATGTGTGTTGTATAGACAATTGTTGCAATTGTTTCGTCAGTTGCTTAGGGGGATTTGTTTGTGTTGAACCAACAATACCATCGGCATGTGGTCCAACTCTCTTTCTAGTTTTATCAAGTATTGAGTGTGGCACATCTGGCAAGATCTCGTATAATAAACCAGACTGAGAATAGATTAGCTCAAGCTATTTTTCTCTCATGATGGCGTCTTCTTTAGAAAACACTCCTGATGTCACGACGTCTTTGGATAACTGTGGGACCAAAGACTTAAGGAACCACTCGAGCAAGAATGATGGTGGAACTGGCACTTGAATTAAACTCTTCCAGCGTCTCCATTCTCAGATGTGATCAGAGATATGGTCCACTTTTGTCTATGCGAAATTGGCTAGCAATTCTGTGCAAGCATCGTATCTCATAGGTAATTGGAAATGGTTTAGGAAATCCATTGCCAATTTTTCGAAGGAAGAGTATCTTAAGTGGCCGAGCTCAATGTACCATTTCATTACACTCCCTATGAGAGTACGTTGAAACAATCACAATTGTACGAAGTCATCTTTCAACGAGTTAGATGAGCAACAAAGATGGAAGGTGGTCACATGATCTCTTGGATATTCGTTAGGCTTGGCCTCGAACTTTGGTATGTCCGAAGGTAACTTTGTCGGCATAGGGAGCCAACGCGGATCGTGACAAATAGGGTTGTTATCACTGAAATTTCGTCCGCACAGGGCGACAAGAACTCAACATCATCAACACAGAAAAACAATCATCCATGGCACAAGGATTAACTCCACAGCACATCAAAAGGGCCAAAACTATACAAAGTTGGCTAAAAAGA
>ML827096.1:71643-101884 GCA_009831015.1 Picea engelmannii | reverse complement strand
TTGGTAGTTGACGGCGTCAATCCATTTGGAGAGCTCAAATCTACTTACTCGGTGTGGCATGTTTTTGTTATCAACAATAACATTCCTCCATGGATGTCAATAAAGAGGGAGCACATAATGTTGGCAATGATTGTTCTAGATATTTGTTTAGAATAATTTCTTTTAACACTGTAACATCTCATTTGTCTTGTTTGTTTCATAATTATGTCTTATATTTTTTTGTGTACTTAGATATGTTCAATTATGTCTTATAATTATGTTTGATATTTTTTTATTTACTCATATATGTAGTAATTATGTACTATATGTTTAATCAATTAGGTAAGTACCAAGTCAAACATATGAATGTATCTATCAAGCCACTTATCGACGATACTAGAGTTATGCAATGGCATCACTATGTATGATATCTCTAGACCAATAGGTGTGTAAAGGGAATTTCAATTTGATGCAATGCTTGTATGGGCAATTCACGATGCCCCATGGCTAACACATTTATGTGGTATGTTATAACATTATACTGCACTCTAATAGTGTTTAATTTTCTGAAGTTCATATCATGCATGTTTTTTATATAATCCCTTCATTAAACATACTTCGAATAATTGATATAAAATTTAATCCATCTCTTGCAAGTATGCAAGCAAAGGGTAAATTTGCATGTCCAGTTTGTGGTCCTAAGATGAAATCTCGTCATTCAAGAATTTTAGGAAAGGAGGTGTTTGATGAGTATAAGCACTTCCTCTCTAAGAACCATAGGTATCGAAGTACCAAAAAACATATTTTCAATGGGAAAGAAGAGACTAGATTAAAATCACGGAGAACGACACCTCGTCTATCGTAGTTGCAATATAATAGAAATCATCAAGGTATGGATCAAATCGTCTATGCATCATACATGAAATGTTTGGAATATTTTATATTTTTATTTCATTTTGTTCATTGTACTAATTGGCAAGTATTGTTAACCATGATTGTAACATTTTTTTAGTGCTAGGAAAGGGAGAAGCTCGCGGTCGTGGCTCTGCCTTTAGGGTTTAACGTTCAGGGTTGTTAGAGCCTTAATGGCTCCCTTTGAGGGAGGGGATCCACCCCCGGGATCCTCTTCGTCGGACCTACAGGCCTTCCAGGCCCTTATTTCGTCTTACGCTAAAATCCCCAAGCCACCCTCCTCGAGATTTGTTAAAAAAGCAGTTGAAATTCCTAAGGTGACTGTCTTCGCTCCCTTAGTGTGGCCCCTTTCTCTTAGACTGGTAGACAGAGGATTGATTGGGCAATTTATCGGACTTTTTCCATCCCCAAAAGCCATGCACCTCTAGCTGGAAGCGAACTGGTGCAAACTGATCCAGGGAAAAATGTCGACAACCTTATGTGGTAAGGGATTCTTTGCCTTCCTATTTGAAAAAAAAAAAGATAGATATCTGATATTTCGAAGCGGACCTTACTTCATGGGGGAAATAGGAATGTACTTAAATAATTGGACTCTTGATTTTAGCCTAGAAAACGATATACCCTCAACAATCCCTGTCTGGTTAAGACTGCCTTTCCTTCCCCTCCATTGTTGAAATGATGAAACCATAAGGAACATAGGAAACACTCTAGGAAAGTATATCGATCATGTTGAACCATGAGAGGGTTTACAGACATGCGCCAGGATTTGCATGGAAGTAGATCTAGAAAAAGGACTACCAGAAACAATATAACTAAATCTAGATAGTTGGTCATACATCCAACAAGTAGACTATGAACAAATCCCCTTCAAATGTAAAGCTTGTCACAAATATGGTCATTTTTCCAAATCCTGGCCCCGGGCCAAAGAAACGCAGGATCAAGATCCAAAACAATATCAATGGCAGCAACCAAAGCGGAAAAACGAAAATGGAAAAACTCAGTCCATCTCGAATCAGAGCCAACGGGAAAAACCCGCAGATCCAAAAGAAGCACGTCCAGGCTCTCCACACAAAGGAGAATCAAGCCATAACAAATACGTCATCCTCAAATTAGAAGGAAATATAGAGGAAATTAGGGAATCCTAGGAAGAGAATAATAGAAAGGGACAAGAAGAGAGAAGAGAAGTGAACAATAATGGTAAAGAAAAAGAAAAAGAAGTCCTGGACTTAAGTAGGGACTCAGCAGAAAAATCATCCCCCTGCCAAACCCTGGAGATTCCAGAAATGTCATAAGAGGAATGACAGGACACTTCAGATAGTGATTATGACATGGAGTTAACTCAACCGTCCAACACAAACAAAGCTGGAAGAAAATCCCAAAGGAATAAAAGAGAATCGGCTACAGACAGAGAAAAAGAACTGGGCATCCAAAAAACAATAGAGGAGGCACTAAAGAAAGATGGAAAATCTGGAAAAAACAAGGCATCCCACCATAAGGGAGCAATTTCACAGCCCTCAAAAGGGGGGGGCGCCAAAACACACTGATAAATGATGAAAGTCATCTCCCGGAATCGCAGAGGATTAGGAAGCAAGGTCAAAAAAGATGAAGTTAGAAAATTGATTGAAATAGAAAAGCTCTCAATTCTCATGCTCTAGGAGACGAAAATGAGGGAGAAGGAAACCCTCAAAGACCTTCAAAAAAATTGGAATAAAAGTGAAGGAAGAGTAGTTAGTTCTAGAGGGGCATCAGGAGGAATAGGAACTTTCTTGAAGACTGAGGAATTCAAACTAAAAGATCAGGTGCCGACACAATTCTGGCTAATGGTCAATCTCTTTAAGAAAGACTCAGGTACACAATACTCCATAATAAATGTTTATATGCCCAATAACTATATAGAAAAAAATGAATGCTAGCAATCCCTTCTGGATTTGGCCACTGACAATACCCCCAGAAACCTTATTATTGCTAGAGACTTCAATACAACTAGAGGGACAAAGGAAAAACAAGGTGGCTCTATTGTGAGAGATATTATCTTGGACTTGGATCTCTTTGACGTCCCTTCAGACAAGGGGATGTTCACTTGGAATAATAGAAGAGTTGGCCCAGGGCACATAACGACAAGGTTAGATCACTTCCTAATCAATAACTCTCTCTTGGCACTTCCAGACAAATCGTGCTCCTTGAACCTCCCCTAGGCAAGTTCAGATCACTGACCCATCAAACTAGTCTTTGAAGCCCAAAAAAATTGGGGCCCCATCCCCTTCAAATTCAACCCCCTTTGGTTGGATTTCCCAGAGATCATCCAGTCCATTGCTCAAATATGGAATTAGTGGATCTCTGGTTCACCCAATTACATATGGGAGCATAAGCTAAAATTGGTAAAATATTTCCTAAAGATTTGGGCAAAAATCTCTTAGCAAAGCAACTCCAGAGACAAAAATCTACAACTCGAAAATATGTAGGAGGAAATGGAAACTACTGAGATCTAGCAAAATCACATCATAAGAGAACAAAAAATTCACAAGGAATATATGCAAGCACTAGTAGGAGAGGAAATCACTTGGCGCTTAAAGTCCAGAAGCCTATGGTTGAAAGAAGGGGACTATAACACCTCCTTCTTTCACAAATGGGAAAAAGTCAGAAATTGGGCAAATCAAATCTCAGAAATCAAAACCCCAGAAGGGGAAATCCTTAAGGACTTCAACCAAATCAAACAACAAGCCTCAATGCAATTCCAAAATTTGTACTTGACGTCGGGTAGGGCTAATAATCAAACAATAGATGCCTTTCTCAAACACATCCCCAGTAAGATTACAGTGGAAGACAATATGTATCTGGACAGACCAATTGAAGAAGCAGAAATTCTAAAATCTCTCAATCAATTTCAAGAAGACAAAGCCCCGAGTCCAGACGACTTCACTCTACACTTCTACAAAAAATGTAGACAAATCATTAAAAAGTACTTCATAAGGATGATAAGATTTGCACACAAGGAAAAAAAGCTGGGAGGGGCCACCAACTCCTCCTCATTAGCTCTCATCCCAAAAGAATTTGGATCCTCTTCAATGGATCGCTTCAGACTCATCTCTCTCTACAATATTTCCTACAAGATCTTCTCCAAAATAATCACCAACATGTTAAATCCTCTTCTTAGATCCCTAATCCTTCCAAGTCAAGGAGGATTTGCAGCAGACCATCAGATTTGGGACAACTTCATTCTGGTTCAAGAGGCAATCCACGCTAGCATCTCTCGAGGAGAATCATGTATGGATATAAATCTTGATATGGCAAATGCTTTTGACAGCATGGAACATAATTTCCTCTTTAAAGTGATAGAAAAATTTGGTTTCAGTCAAAACTTCATTGCCTAGATGGACTCCTATATTTCCTCCCCCTAGATAGCACCCCTCCTAAATGGAAGACCTGGACCCTTATTCAAAGTGTCCAGAGGTTTAAGATAGGGATGCCCCCTCTCCCCCCTCCTTTTTGTGATCATGATTGAATCCCTAAATCACAATCTTGAATGGGAAAGCACAAATGCCACTATTCCAGGAATCAAAATTTCCCAAGGGGTCAAAAGACTGAACCACTCCTAATTTGCAGATGACACAATCCTCTTGAGCGGGCCCTCAAAAACTCTGGCCAGAATAATTCTACAAGTTCTGGACACATTCCTTCTAGTCTCGGGAGGGCTCTTGAACAAAGAAAAATGTCAAATCTACGTTTGGAATGTTTCTGCAATCATCAAAGCAGGAATTGCTCAAATAATGGGATTCGCCATCACCCAAAACTGGAAATCCTTCAAGTATTTATGTCTCCCTCTGTGCATTAAAGCGCTCCCAGGCGAGTTTTGGAATTTATCTCTCCAAAAGGTTAAAGAAAAGATGGAATCGTGGGGGTCAAGATGGCTCAATCCAACAGGAAGGGTGGTCCTGATCAAATCAGTTCTCTCGGCCCTCCCCATATTTCAATTTTATACCCTTCTAGCTCCAAAGGGAATCCTAAAAGACTTGGCGCAACTCATGCGCAAATTTTTGTGGCAAGGAGAAAAATCCAATCACAAAAAATTCCACCTGGTGAACTGGGATATGGTCACCTTGCCCAAAAAAAGTGGAGGTCTTGGAATCAGAGACCCTGAAGTTACCAACTTAGCAATGGGTGCATACTTCTCTAGAGGATAGTCATAGGAGAAAATGATTGGTGGAAAATGGCTCTCATAAAAAAGTACATACTTGGTAAAAGAAAAAGAAGCATGGATAAATCACAAACCATGCAAACATGATCCCAAATCTTCAAATTAATAAGGGTTGCTACTCCCTTTTTTAAAGAACATCTTTCCTAGATCTTGGGAAATGGAAAAATTATCAGAATCTGACAAGATCCAATTCTAGGGTTGGATCTCAAATCCTATGAAGCAGAAATTTGTGATTTAAAAAGATGGACGTTGGATGAACGAAAATACACCCTCTATGATATCTCAGTCTAGAACGAGAATGGAAGTTGGAAGGATTGGGACTTGGGGAGAGTACCTGAGTACTTGACCAACCAGGCGCATTGTCTGACTTCTATCCTGAAAGGGGAAACCCCCATCCTTAAAATCACTTCAGACAACCGAGGATGGGGTATAAATGGATACTCGGTAAAAGAAGGATATAACCTGATCTTCTCCAACAAGAGAGAGCATCAGAATTCAACAAAATGGAAAAATGTTTGGAGCCATGACTCCCTCCCCAAAATTAACTTCTTCATTTGGACCTTATCCCATGGGAAAATTCTCACAGGAGAGAACCTAATGAAAAGAGGATTTCACGACCCCTCCAACTGCCCTCTTTGCCAAAGCAGTCAAGATAATATCCACCATCTCTTATGGAACTACCCCTTCTCGCTTACTGTTTGGAAAGTAGCCTACAAAGATCTATCCAGAAAGATAAGATGGCCCTCAAATCCCAATCCTAGATTGGGAAATTGGGACAAGTACTATTAGGGATCCTTCAAGGAAAAACCATTCATGAAGCGCATTTGGAGGGCGGTGCCCAAGTTTGTTTGCTTGTAGATATGATTACCTAGAAACAAAAAAATAAATTCAAGGGACTGTTTCTCCCCCCCAAACTGTAGCCACTAAGGCCAAGCTACTTCTCTCATAAATTATGAACTCAAAACCTCTAAATGTTGAAGATCCAATCAATTGGAATGACCAGGAAAAAGATTGGATGACAAGTTTTAATCTTAAGCCATTTAAGCACCCATCTGCAATGCATAGATCATGTTGGCAGTTTCACAGTGTCCACAACATAGAACTCTGGATTCAAAAGCATCAAATCCATATTCTATGTTTTGATGGAGCATCAAGGGAAACCCAAGGGAGGCAGGCACCAGGGGGGTTCTCTTCGAACGTGGAGGAAAAATATCCCTAAGCTATCATTGGAATATTGGGATGGATACTAATAATAAAGTTGAGGCCTACGCTCTTCTAAATGGCATACAACATGCCCAAACTCAAAAAATCCGAGAGATGAACGTTCTTGGAGACTCCAAAAATATAATAAGAATGATGGTTCACGGATCCAACCCTCGATATCTAATCCTAAAGCAAGTCACAGATAGAATAAGGGTGGATTCTCGTGACATTAAGATAACCTTATATCACATAATGAGAGAAAACAACATTGAAGCAGACAAAATGGTGAATGCAACCATTGGGAAAATGCCTGGTTCCCTAAGCGTAGACAGAGTGATAACCTCAACCCCCCTGTGCTAATGACCAAGTATCATTATGAAATGGTGGGGGCCAAAACAAGAAGGCGCATCATCGATGCCTTAAACAAAAACGAAGGACACATTAATAGGAGAAGGGCCCGCGACCCTCAAGTACCAAGAGGCAAAAGGGGGGGAGAGAGCTCGACAGAGGTGAAAACCCGTCCACCCAAGCATGGGAAGCGTGTCATCAATAGCACAAGGGTGAAGCACATCAATGACCACGTGGATCATGGAAACTTTGATTTGAACAGGTGGCATGGAGCATGTTTGAGACACACCGTCTGAGGTGAAGCGGTGGCTAACGATATAACCATAACCATCATGTTGGGAGGTGATAAGAAGGACAACCCAAAATAGATTGTGGGAGATTATGTCACCGAGCACCAGAGGATGATGGAAGCGGTATGAGAAATCCATCCCGTGGAGCACATTTTCCTTCTAGACGTCAGTTGCACCTACAGGCTCGGGCTCACGGCGTATGATGGAACGGTTCGTAGGGACTTACCTTCGCGCAAGAAATTTAGAATTCTCTTTACATTAATGGATCCATGGGAAATCATGGCATTGTCCTTGATCTTGAATTTGTCTAGAAATTTGGTTATTTGGATAAATCCATCTGCTCCTTTCTTTCTACTGGGAACCCAGGCCCTATTTATCAACACCAACTCGACCCATCTCATGTATCTCTTGTTCTCTCTCTGTTACTCTTGGTGTCCTAGTCCTCAGCTTCCTCAGAATTCTCGACCTGAGCCCTCCTTCTCAGCTCTCAGGACCCTATGTTTCTCCTCTCTCCTTGCCTCGCCTAGACTATCACCCCTGATCTCTCTCGATACCTCGTCGATTTTCTACACCTCCTTACAAAACATGTGGCTATTGAACCGTTATCCTCATAATTTCTGAGAATATCCAAGGTTTGAAGCGTTCCCAGATTACACAGCTTACCCCTCATTTGGACTGTCGACCTCGTCCCCGATTGTTCCCTTGCTGAAGGCTGGCGCCCTCCTGCCTAGTCAATGGGCTCCAAATTGTCTCCTGCAAAAAAATCATGAAATTGTTAGGAATGAAATATCTTCAGCATATGAAGTAATGCAAAAAGGTAAAGGTGCTCCTGTGGACTTGGGAAACTGGGTTGAGGATTCATGGGAAGAGGAGTGTGGCGGGTGTAGCAGAATTATAGTGCAACTTGGAGCAATTGGAGCCAACAGGGCCTTTGAACTTGAAACATTATCCCAGCATAGACACATGATTGAAAATCTCCAGGATGAGAGATACACTCAGCGAAGCCAAATAGAGGACCATCACATGAAAATGGAGACAATGCAGATAAGATTAGAGCAACTGGAAGGCACACATCCACCTCCAAGCAACCCGGGGGAGCAGCACGAAAATTCAAAGAATGTGCAGTCGAACTCAGTCAACCAGATCCCAGACTTGAACGAGCCGCACCCGAAAAATACGTTGGATTTACAAGATGTCAAAATGGAAAAGGGTAACTAAGATATGGAATTTTAATGTTTTGTCTTACAATCTGTATCAATAAAATCTACTACCGGAGTTATCCAGGGAACTCTACTTTCAGAAATTTTGTTAAGCAAGGGGGATGTATCAAAAAACTTTGTTCCAAAAATACTCCCCGTTTTTGTAAAAGACTCTCTCTAAGTGGCATCACTCGAAGGTTTATATCAACCATTTTTTTGTAAAATCTATGGATTCTTACACACATCTAATATATATTTTACCAGTTTATGTTAAAAAAAAAATTGGCAAGTATTTTGTAATATCTTTAATTTATATGCTTTGCCTTGATGGTCGTCATGAAGGAATTAAGAATGGAGCACTTCCACGAGGAATGAAAAGTTATCTTGTACAATTTAGTAGGCTCCCCTACTATGAGAACCTAGAAATTGTTCATTTGTTTGATACAATGCACATCAGGAAGAATGTAACATAAACGTTATGATGAATATTAAATGGAAGGAGTGACAAAGAAAAAACTGCCAATATTTGTAATGACATTAAGGAGGCCAATCATGCAATGCAAAGTGTGATTCATTCAAATAGCGATGGAGACCAAAATATAAGCGCCCTTCCATGGTTATTGACATAGCAGCAAAGCAAGGATGTATAATAGGTTATTGAAAAAAATAAATTTCACACTAGATTTTCTTTAAACATAAAGAATATCCTAACAAAGAAAGTTGAATTAGGTGGGGTAAAAACTCATGATTGGCATATCTTGATTAAGGTAATTATTGGTGTATATATTTCTATATTGGTGAAACATCTTGTTAGTGTTTTTTTTTTCTACTAATTTGGGAATAAATAATGATTCATTTTTTTGTTACAATATGTTCTACCTCTATCTCTCCCAAACAACTTTGACAACAATGTCAAACAAGTTATATATGATCTTGGCAAATACATGAGGTAAGTGGCGATTTATATGCAAAGAATAATTTATTCAATTCGTTGTACAACTTATATTTGATTGCATGTGTTTTACTTGTAATGTAGTACTATATACTTTTTTGTTGAAACCTGTGATGTGCTTGCATCATTTATAGATGGTTGTCATATAAAGAAATCTATAAAGAAGATACAAAGTATCGAAGGATACAAATTCCTCGTCTAATGTGTGAAATGCAAAAGTATCTACCTCTAACATTTTTCAATGCACAAGAAGACTACCTCATACACCAAGTTGAAGAGATTGAAAAGTGTGGACCTGTACACAAAAGGTCAATGTGGATGGTTGAGAGGCACTTGAAATCATTGAAGGTTTTGGTTAGACAAAGAGCACATCTTGAGGGTTCTATGGTAGAGGGATATATGGTATATCAAACCATGGTTTATATTACTCAATATATTCCTAAAATAGCTGCAAGTATTAATGTGGATCACATTTGGGATGTCAACTCCATCAACAAATTTGAAGGGGAGCACCTATTGGGGAAAGGTAGAATGAGGAAAGTCACATGTAAGTAGATGATTGGGATTTACAATACATTTGACTTTATTTTTTTATTTTTTATGTATATTGTACTTATTTAATCTTTAGTCCTCTACATAATCCATTATTATGAAGGTATATCATGGTAACTGATTATATGTGAATTGTTTTATTTTAATATAGTTGGTCGAGAGTGGGATGCAATACATTTACACATTGTAAACAATCTCGATTGGATGAAGGTATGGATTCGATGATCTATATAATATAATAATGGTAGTTTATCATGGTATGGTGTGGCTACATTGGTCAAAGAAGTTGAACGTAAAGTTGATACCAATCTTACAAAGAGGGAAATCAATTTAACATATGGTTTAAAAGATAAACATGCAAGCATATTCACCCATACTATTTAGTTTTTTTGAATATTATATTGATGTATATGGCATGGTTTTTTTCTTAATTTGCATAATTTCCAAGTATAAATATGTTTATCAATTGACAATGCATTTTTTATGTGTATAGCATATTTCAGTTGAAACACCATAAGGCTATGTGGTGTAATGGCCGCAAACTTCGCATCAAAAATTTGGATAAAAAGATGAAAACTTTTGAAAGTGGGATAACTGCAGTATTTCAGGTTACTAATGTTTCTTCTAGAAGTGACACACATCCATAAGCCTTTGAAAATCGATACCATGGGTTTTTGAATGATATACTTGAGTGTGACTTTAAATCCTTCAAATTAGTTATGTTTGATGTCAAATGGTACAGGTTACGAATGAATGAATGTGATCCTGATAGAATTGTTAATCAACATTGTTGTAGGGTAAATGAACCCTGTAGGAGATAACTCCCTTAGGCTCTTCCTAGACCTACGAAAAAATAGAGATGTAAACGACAAATTTTCCTAGATCTAATCCTTACACGAAAAGAATCTACAAGTTGATGGAATGAAAGGCTTACTCGGTGATCTGACGGTTGTCCTTGCATGCTCCTTAGTTGCTAACTTCCATGAAGATGCCCTTCGCTCTTACTATCTTAGATCTACACACATAGAGACACATAAACCTTTCACAAGATCAAACTAATCATGTATAAATCAATAATAGATCTAATAATGTATCATAATACATGAAAACATTAATTATGCACAAGGAAACATACCAATCACATACACATCCGAGTAGAGGGAAACATCTTGTACATATTCTATTGATAAAACAAATGGATTACACCTTACAAGAAGTTGATGCGGTCCTTTCCCAAGTTCTGTAATCAAACTATCAGATTAAGTTTGTTTTCTTCTTTCTCCTCCCTTTTCCCATGAGATACCGCCATTATTTATAGGATAGTAGAGATAATATCAAAGGGCAGTTTGGATAAGATCTACATGCCCAAGATGAACAACTTCTCGAGGTCGAACCATGAAGAATATGGAGTTTAATCTCATCTCACGAAACCAATCCTAAATAGGGAGTAACAGACCCAGTCACATCCCTCATTCTTGCAGGGAGCGACCGGTCACCCTTTGCAAGAGGACAAGGAGCGACCAACACTTTTTGGTCACAAGCTGTAAAGGGACAACCAACGACCAGGAAAAAAAGGACTAGAAACTTAGGGGAAAAGTGGTATGATTCATTTTTTTCATACTGATAACCCTTAGATGATGCCCATCAAGTGATCAGGTGGAAAATAACTATATAACAAGAATGCTAATAGATTTACCATGGTTAATACAAGGAATGTTGAGCCATGATTAGAGCCCTATGTTCTTCCAAGCCAATGCGAATAGGTGTTTTTCTCAGAGGTTCCATGTAGAGGGGGTTGGTAATATGTTGTTATATATGATCCAAGAAGAAGGTCGGTAAAGTATAATGTAACAAAAGAAGATGATATTGAAGAAGAAGATGATGTAGAGGAGTTGTTGGCCTTCGACCAAGTTTTGAGGAAATCTTGGTCAGGTTTGACCACTTTTTGGACTTCAACGCAATGATCAAGGAAGCAGGAGCTAAGATCGTAGATCTCACTTGTTTTGTGGGCTTTGTGGACCCAGAATGGGGTTCTTAGGGTTTTGTAATGAGTTATGGGATGTCGTCCCATGGGTTTACCCATGATTAGGCCTTTTTGTAAATGTAAAAGTATAAATAAGTAAGAATGTAATGTATAAAGGAGTCGATAGCTTGCAAGGCTAAGTGCAAGTAGTTTTGGGTTGTTTAGTGCAACAGGTTGTGTATGTAAGGCTCTATTCTTGATAGAGGAGTTGGCTCTGTGTCTTGACTTGATTTTAGGAAGGTGGATCTAGTGCTTAGTGCACAAGTCACATGTCCAGTGCGAAGCTTGGCTCTGTGGCTTAGTGCACAAGAGCAGATCAATGTAAGAGATTGAAGCCTAATAAAGAAGAAGAAGCAGTTTTGGACGTAGCCCCACACTAGAGTGAACCACGTATATCATGTGTTGATACTTTGCTTTGTGTTATGATGTTTATGATGTGGGTCTGCTTAGTGCATTGATTTTTATGTTTGATAGATAGATATATGAATTCTTAATGATTTATGTATGTTGAATGTGCTAGATATAACTTATGATGCTAAGTGCGATGTGTATTTTGTTCATGTTACTGCATCGATCTATTCGTAGGATTTGTTCTGTTATGTGAATAAAGTTGATAAACTAATGCATGTGGTTCTTAAGTACTCTGCAAGGTAATTGTAATCACATATCTGTGTCCCAGCTTGGTTACAGACACCTGAGTCCTATAATCCCCCCTGCCTCTACCTCGGGTGAGACTTTGCCTGCTTCGCAGGTGTTGCCAAAAGGGCTGGTAGTTAGGGTTTTGTTGGTGCGTTTTTTAAGCGTTGAACCCTGGGTCTTCCCTAGTGGCAACAAATGGTTCCGTTGTCGGGACCTGAAACTGTGATTGTTGGGAATTGAAGTAAAGAAAAGAAAATCTTTGTGCGTAGATATGTTGTTGTAGTGCACAATACTCTACTTGACTTGTGAAGCTCTGTGCTAAGAAAGAAGCCCAATCTGAAAAAAAGAGGTAAGATCTTAAAAGAGGTAAAGCTTTGTGCTTTGATAGAATAAGATATGTGGAATTTTTTGTTTCAAAAGCATGAATTTAGGTATGTTTAATATATTTTGTCCTTGTCTGAAAGATAGGGCATAGTTGGAAGAAAGAGTTGGTCTGAATAAATTTGATAGAAATAAAGAAATATATGTTATTCCTGTGTATAGAAAGAATTTTTGGACTAATAATTGGATGCAGGAACCTAGAAAGAATTTTTGCAGATTGCAGGACCAACACTGTGATCCTAGTGCACAGTACATGAGAGGTTGGGGAATGTTTAAAAGAAAGAGAGGATTGACACTATGTTATAACTACAAAAGACCGGGACATCTTGCTAAGGAATGCCCTGGTATAGGTCCTATTTGACTTTGTTGTAAAATCGTTGGTCATGAGGTTGAGGATTGTCCAAGAATGGTTGCTAAAGTAGAACAAATGAACATGGATCAAGAGAATAAGAGCATGTTAAAGAATCATTAAGGGAAAGAATCAGAGAAATTTCAGACTACATTAGAACAGTTGAAAGAAATTATGGATGATCACAAAGATGTCAGTTTACCAGAGATCTTGAAAGTAAAACAACACATAAGTGCAAGAATAGGAGACTTCGACATAGAATGTGTCTTGGATGAAGAGACACAAGTGAATATTATGATAGAAGGCACTTGGGAAATTTTGGGGAAGCCTATTGTGGTACCTTCATTGGGACGGATAGGCTTGTTCAAAGGAAAGATGATAACCCTATGTGGAAGAGTTACTAGTGTACCTATTATTATTCATGGAACATCGACTGAAGAGGAATTTGAAGTCATTAAGTTTGTTGAGAACAACACCCCTTTCCCCCTTTTTCTAGGTAAGACTTAGATTGAGAAAGATCATATCAGAAGGAAAGCAAAGGAAGAAGCTACATAAAAGAAAAAGCAAGAAATAATGGATTCCATAGCTAGAAAAATAGATTGACTGGTAGAAGAACAAGAAGTTGAGTTGAAGAAACATAAGGAAAGAGAATTAGTCGTCGAGGTTAAAAGAATGCAAGAAGGTTTGAAGGACCTATCCATGCAAGAAGAAAGTATACCCACCCTGGATTTAATAAGAGAAGAGGTATTAACTCTGAACCCTTTGAGAGCACATCAGCAATGCGAAGTCACTACACTAGGAGAAGATAAGAATAAAAATGGAAAGAGAATTCCAAAAACAATTAGAGAGACTCAGATCACAGGAAAGAAGGCAAGGAATATTAGTAAGAACAAAGCCAAGTTGGAAAATATACAGGGAGTTACAGAGAAGTTCCCTGGAGGCAAGCTTGCAGGATTTGAACCTTGTCGAAACAGCAGAACCACGCATAATAGGACTTCTCCCTACCGAAACTATATGACCATTGGAGGCACCCCGACCGTTAGAACGACGCTCTAGAATGGCTAGGAAACACATTTATGGGTGGATAGACCATCGTTGGACGTTGAGACTGTGCCCTAACAGATAGATTCACATTAATGGAAGCATTCCTGCCCGTTGGAAGAATCTGTTACGATGCTCACTTATTTAACCCATTGGTCGCTACGCTGGGACCACTTTTCACCATCTGGAATTAACTGAGATATCAGAGATTTGATTGTGTCAAACTATGATTTCAGAACCTAGACCTCGCCATCCGTTGTTTACTCCATCTGTCTATTCACCTACCCCTACCTGTCCGTTTAAAAGAGAGAATTTCGGGTGAACAGACTAAGTTAGAGAAATTCGTCGAAGAGGGTCTGAAGAAGTTTATGGCTGATAGAGCTATGTCTAAAGGTGTTCAGGCATCGTCAACTAGGGGACTCCATGCTTCCCCTTCAACTAGACAACGTTCAAGTCGTACTAACCCCACGGTTGAGAATCGAAGTAAGCATTGTGAGGATCTGGCTAATGCGTAACAAATCCTGTCGATCTTACCTGATTATATCCTGCCTTTGGCTAGCATGGTTAGCAGTGACAACATCCCATGAGACTTCGAGTACAAATTGATCACCGCGTACATTCCAAAGGGAATACGTGTAGTGGGAAGTCAGTTGGGACAAATCCCTCTACTGAAGAACAATGATTTCAACCTTGGAGACACAAAGAACTACACCATGCTCGCGCCCCATAGATATTTGACAAAGAGCACCAAGAAGAAGCCTCACATTGTCGCCCAACCATGGATAAAGGGGCTGGCGCAATCCACGATACTTAACGTTATGAATATTCCTTATTTTGGCCGACATCAGGAGGTCAATGCTTGTGTTAAACTCCTCTTGTCATGCTATCATGGTGGATACATGTGTATCGACAGGTGGATTACTGTGGATCCGGCGTCGATCCACTCAATTACATGATTGAGCATGCAGGGACCCGACCCTCAACAGTTCTACCCAGGGAAGACCTTAGATCGCTCCCCGACACAGCGCATCAAGGAGGCATACGATGAAATTGAGAAGGGAAAGTGAGGCTACAAGGTAGCCTCTATCCAGGATGGCATAGTGCGCCTCGCTTTCCAACTCATAGCTGACAATATTGTAAGAAATAATCGCCCCACACAGGTCACCGGGTTCGTGGTGGACCTCGCAGGAAAATGTTAGAAAAACAGGATCTCAGAGCAATAAAATAAAACAAATGCGGAAATAAAATATAGAAGATACACAATACAATAGAGACACAGATATACGTGGTTCACCCAGTGTGGGTTATGTCCACCAGAGAAATTGCCAGGTCCTTCCTTTATTATTATCCAGCAAATGAAGGGATACAACCTACAACAAACCCGTTGTAACTTCCTATTCATTCTCTCATAGTCTCCTATATTAGAAAAAAATATTCGCTCTCATGCTTAGCCGCAATACATTTCCCTCATAAAAGATGGTTTCCTTCTAGGAAAAAAAAACCCTAACATCATTTTTACCGTTAGATCTGCGACCTTATAATGAACGGTCCAAAATTACAATGAAATTACAATATACATTTACAAGGCAATTTTTCCTTTGGGGGCTTCGCCCCAAAACCCTCACTGGAGGCCCGCTTGCCCCCGAACCCCACAGAGGAGGTAACCTCCTTATGCAGTCCCCCACATGGAAGAGTGTACATTACTCTGGGGTGTAAATTCTTCATGGGTTATGAACACGGTTGAAAACAAAGACCTCTGAATCAGGAAGATAATCAGGCTCCACAACTAACAATCTCCCACTTAGAGACTGATCTCAACAACTCCACCGTTGTTGTATTTGTTGTACTATGAACCTTCTTGGACCTGGAAAATTTCTCATCTTCATATTCATGCTTGAAGATCAACTGAAACTGAGCAAGAACTTAGTTTCTCCCTGGTTACTCACTTTGTTAACATGTCTGCAGGATTCTGGCTAGTGTGTATCTTTTCCGACTTCAAATGTCCATCTTCCAAGATAGATCGTATGAAATGGTACCTCAACTGTATATGCTTAGTCTTTGAATGGAAGGTTGAGTTCTTTACAAGATGAATGGCACTCTCACTGTCACAGTACAACCTGTTGTTCTCCTTCTTCTTTCTCAATTCCTCCATAAACCTTTGTAACCAAATCATTTCTTTACTAGCCTCTGTAGCAGTAACATACTTTGCTTCTGTTGTTGAAAGTGAAACAACCTTTTGCAGTTTCGAAATCCATCTTATTGTTGTTTCACCTATAGTAAAAACGTACCCTGTGGTGCTCCTCTTGCTATCTTTTTCACCTGCCATATCTTAATCAACATATCCCTGTAGAAAAGTGTCTGATCCTCCAAAACATAATGCATGAGTAGTAGTACCTCTCAAATACTCGAGAATCCACTTTAATACCTCCCAATGTTCTTTACCTAGATTTTTCATATACCTTCTCACAACTCCCACTGCATGTGCAATATCTGGTCTTTTGCAAACCATCGCATACATCAATCTGCCAACTGCTGATGAATAAGGGACCTTGGACATGTATTTTATCTCCTCCCGTGTCTTGGGACACATTTCCTTAATTAATTTGAAATGGTTGGCCAAAGGTGTACTAACTATTTTTTCATTATGCATTCTAAACCTTTCCAACACCTTCTCTATGTACTCACCCTGAGACAATGTCAATTTGTGATTTTTCCTGTCTTTTGTTATTCTCATACCAAGGATTTTCTTTGCAACACCCAAATCCTTCATCACAAATGAATTATCTAATTTCTTCTTGAGCACATTTATATCATGCATATTAGACCTTGCAACAAGCATGCCATCTACATACAATAGCAAGATAATATAGCTTCCATTTTCTAGTCTTTTAAAATAAACACAGTGATCAGAATGACATCTACTATAACCCTGTTTTGTCATAAACCTGTCAAACTTCAAATACCACTACCTTGGAGCTTTCTTTAGGCCATACAATCTCTTCTTCAACATGCATACCAAATTCTCCTTCCCTTTGACCTCATACCCCTATGGTTGTTGCATATAAATCTCTTCCTCCAAATCCCCATGGAGAATTTTTTTTTTTACATCTAACTGTTCAAGATGCAAATCTTCTACTACCACAAGACTCAAAATAGTCCTAATTGAAGTCATTTTAACAATAGGAGAAAATATTTCATCAAAATATGTACCTTTCTTTTGTGCAAACCCCTTTACAACAAGTCTAACCTTGTACCGCTTTTCTCCTCCATCTTCTTCCTTCAACTTATAAACCCATTTATTCTGCAATGCTCTTTTTACCGCAGACAACTGAACCAAGTCCCAAGTCTGGTTATTTTCCAACGAATCCATTTCCTCCTTCATGCCTTTCTCCCACTTCTTTTTGGTGTCTACCTGCATTGCCTCTTCATAGCATTTTGGTTCACCAGACTCAATCAACAATAAATAATACAATGAAGGAGAGTATCATTCAGGGGGTATACTTAACCTGGTAGATCTACTAACCACACTTGCATGAGTTTGAGGTACATGTTGTTTCTGTTGTTGTACATTTTGATTTTCTGGTTCCTTTGGAATTTCTTTTCCAGTGATCTCATCAAGCACTGTGTATTCTGGTTTTTCTTTTTCCTGTTTCTTTCCTTGCAACTGATCTTTGTACATGACATTCTCATTGAATATGACATCTCTACTCCTAATGATTTTGTTATTTTCATAATCCCATAAGCGATAACCAAAATCATTAACATCGTATCCAATAAAGGTACACTTCTTGGATTTTTCCTCAATCTTTGTTCTATTTTCTTTATCAATATGGACAAATGCTTCACAACAGAAAGTCTTTAAAAATGAATAGTTTACCTTTTTTTCTATCCATGCCCCCTATGGAATTCTACCATCCAAAGAGCTTGAAGTTCATCTGTTTATTAAGTAAATAGCAGTATCTACAGCATCTGCCCAGAACTGTAAGGGAAAACCAGCATGCAATCTCATACTCCTTGCATGCTCCATAATTGTCCTGTTCATCCTTTCTAACACACCATTTTCTTGTGGTGTTCTTGGAACTATCTTCTCTTTACGAATCCCATGGTATGAACAGTAATCATCAAACTCCTTGC
This sequence comes from Picea engelmannii, assembly GCA_009831015.1. Classification (NCBI taxonomy): domain Eukaryota; kingdom Viridiplantae; phylum Streptophyta; class Pinopsida; order Pinales; family Pinaceae; genus Picea; species Picea engelmannii. The sequence continues at coordinate 83,687 of ML827096.1, read as the reverse complement.
TGCAATATTCACCTCCATTATCTGATCTGAGACACTTCAACTTTTTTTCTGTCTCATTCTCAACCAAAGATTTCCATTTCTTAAAAGTATAAAAAACATCATATTTTTATCGAATGCAATAAACCCAAGTTTTTCTAGTTGCATCATCAATAAAAGTAACATAGTAATGAGAGCCACAAAGAGATGATACATGAGTTGGTCCCCATACATCTGTATGCACAAGCTCTAACCTTTTACTCTTCTTTTCTTTTCCGACTCTGAGAAATTTGATTCGCTTCTGTTTTCCATAAAATCAATTCTCACAGAAGTCCAAATCGACTTGTTTAAGATCTGGAAACAAATTTCTTTTGTGAAGTATCTGCATCCCCTTCTCACTCATGTGTCCAAGCCTATGATTCCACAGTGCTATATCCACTCCTGTAGAAGCTAAAGATATGGAAGAGTCAGTACTACCAGTACATAAATACAATGTACCTACATTCTCTCATTTTGCTATCACCAATGATCCTTTGATGACCTTCCACGTCTTATTTGTAAATATGGATATACAACCTTCACTTACCAACTGTCCCGTTGAAATTAGATTTTTCCTTAGATTTGGAACATGTCTTTCCTCTTTCAACAACCATTGGTTTCCATTGCTTTTCTTTACTTTTACCTTTCCCATTCCAACAATTTTGCATGGTGCATCATCACCCAAATGAACCTTTCCAAAATCACCCTGAACCTAATCTAGAAAATGTTTCCTATGGGGTGTGGCATGAAATGAAGCCCCTGAATCTACCACCCAAGACTCAGAAATATTATCTACAAAAAGAATCAAACCATCTTATAACACATCACATGTTACATTTGCTTCATGATTTCTCTCCTGCTATCCATCTCTTTGTTTCTTTGGAGCAATGCAGTCTTTCTTCAGTTGTCCTTTCTTCCCACAATTCCAACACTCTATCTTTCCAAGTCTGGATTTGGATCTGCCCTTCCTAGAATTCTCGTGGTTCCCTGAGCCCTTTCCTCTATCCTTTTGTCTTCCCCTGTTCTCCATGTTCAACGCATTACCTGATGTCTCACATGTGCTTTTCTGTCACATTTCCTCACTAAGGATAACACCAACAACATCATCAAATTTTAAATTATTTGAACTAGAGACAGAGTTTCTTACAACCATGACCAAGCCGTTCCAGCTTTCTAGCAATGAGCACAAGATTAGAAGAGCCCTAACCTCATCATCAAAGTCCACTTTTATAGAACTTAGTTGATTAGTAATCGTATTAAGCTCATTTAAATGATATGTAACAGACCCACCTTCTGACATCTTCATATTAAATAATCATTTCATTAGAAATACCTTATTGGACGTTGAGGGTTTTTCATACAATTTGGCCAATCCATCCATCAAACCCTTCGTTGTCTTTTCTTTCGAAATATTGAAAGCCACCAATGCTGCCAGGCTCAGCTGTATCATTCCTAGAGAATTTCTGTCAAGAATCTCCCATTCTTCGTCCTTCATAGTTGTTGGCTTCTTTTCTATTCCTTCCAATGGTAGGAATAAATCATTCTGATATCAATAATTTTCCATCTGCATCTTCCACAACTGGTAGTTTTGGTTGTTAAATTTTTTGACCCTAAACTTTCCATCTTTGACATTGCTCCCACTCGAACCAGGAACCCTCTTTTCCCACAAGTTACCTTTCGCTCTAATACCAGTTGTTAGAAAAATAGGATCACAGAGCAATAAAATAAAAACAAATGCGGAAATAAAATACAGAAGATACACAATAGAGACAAAGATATACGTGGTTCACCCAGGGTGGGCTTTGGCTACATCCACCAGAGAAATTGCCAGGTCCTTCCTTTATTATTATCCAACAAATGAAGGGATACAACCTACAACAAACCCGTTGTAACTTCCTCTTCGTTCTCTCACAGTCTCCTATCTCATAATACAATATTCGCTCTCATGCTTAGCCGCAATACATTTCCCTCATAAAAGAGGGTTGCCTTCTAGGGAAAAAAACCCTAACATAATTTCTACCGTTATATCTGCGACCTTATAATGAATGGTCTGGATTTACAATAAATTACAATATACATTTACAAGGCAATTTTTCCTTCTGGGGACGGTGCCCCCGCTAGGGGCTTTCTTTCCCTTGGACCTCGTAGAGGGGGTAACCCCCCTCCACACTCCCCACCGTGGAAGAGTGTACATTCTTCTAGGGTGTAAAGTCTTCATGGGGTATAAACATGACTGAAAACAAATACCTTTAAATCAGGTAGACAATCAGGCTCCACAACCAACAGAAAATGTGTGGAGGGTATGCAGATGAATTGGGCGAGATACCTCGTCAATGAGCTTGAGAAAGATTGTCGCGAAGTGCAGGATCAGTGATACAAGTTCCACTTCAGTTGGCTACTTGTGTTGATTTCATTTGTCACTTAGCAAATGGCTGAGGGAGCATATTTTCCATAAATTGAACCATCAGAGCCATTGGCAGCTAGACTTTCTACATTATAGTACACAAATGACATGTGGAAGCAATGGCAGTTGAACACAGTGTTCCATGCCTACTATCAACAACTGAAGGTTTCCATAGAATCATTTCCACACATGACATCACACACCTTGCAGCAATACATACCGATAGCCAACGTTTGCGCAGATCCACATTTTATTTATATCACTGCACCCAGGGATGAGAGCAAGGAAGAGTTACAGTCTTACTATAAGCTTACCAGCGAATGCATGGAGCAGATCACCAAGGAATGGTCGGAGGAGTTCCTTCTATCAGTTGCAGATGTAGAACTCTTCGACGTTGATATCATAGGAATCCCCTTGGTTACTCAGGTCGTGCATGTCAGACAGACCAGTGTGAAGAAGAAAAAGAAAAAGGAGGAAGTCCAAGATATGCAGACTGATGAGGAAGACAACACCTCTGAAGAAAATGGATTTGACTTGCCCACAGGAGGAGGAGACGAAGTAAATGAAGAAGGAGGAGGGGGTGAAGGAGAAAATAAAGGAGAAGTCAAAGCTACACCGCCGAAGGATCCCCCTACCAAGAGAGAAACATCGAAGAAGAGGAAGGTTTCTCCGCAAAAACCCTCGGCAAGAAAGAAGACCCGCGCCAGTAAGCCCAGATGGAGGCCACGCTCACATAAGACGACATCAGCTTGGTCTGAGGAGCGATGGAGGATGTGTCTGAAGATCTCTTGTAGAGATATGGAATGAAGTAGGATGAACTATATGACAAGATAGAAAAGGAATTGAGCAAAGTACAAGAATCTATTCATTCAGTTCGCGCAATACCTACTGCGCCTTCCTCATCGGAGATTGCAGAATTGAGGGATGAGCTCACCCAATTGAGAAGATTAGCAGATGCAATAGAGGCTTGGCTTCAGAAATTTCAAGAAGAAAAGGAGAAGGCTATAGGATCCTTGAAGCAAGAGAAAGAGGAAGTCTTAGAGCAACTATGAGTTGCGCAGTACTGTGTAACTGCATATGAAAATGAGAAAGATGAGTTTCGGGCGATGCTTGAGGAGGACAAAGTGAAAATACAAAGAGAAAAGGACTAGTTTATCATAGAGAATACTGCAGTCAAAGAAGCAGTGAGCAAAGCACTTCACTCTGTGCCGGGCTTGGCACAGGAAGAATCTTCCCAGGAAGAAGCGCAGAGAGGAAGCCGCTAGGAATGCAGTTGGAAGGATCAGAGCCCTCACCTCATGATGCAAGCAGTTGAGCAATAGAAGTGCACAGACTTATGAATTCCTCACAGGAGATCCAGAGCTGAGGGAACTAGAAGCACAACTACAGGAGGCACAACTACAGGAGGCACAACAACAGGAGGCACAACAACAGGCACTGCTAGTACAAGCACAGATGAAGTTACTTACTGCAGTTGAGAGAATGAAGAGATATCAAGAACAACATGCATTCCATCAGTAGATTATTTCCATCTAGGGTAGAGTAATGGAAGTCACACAGAGGCTACAACCGACCTAGGATGAAGCCTACACTACATTTGAAGAGATCGAAGGACAAGGCCTGCAACTGGAACAAGTGGTTGCGACAATGGAACAATGCCTAGAAGGGCATGTTACAGAGCAGATGATTCAAGAGCTCATTGAGAAGGAGGCTCAGGTGAAGAAGCAAGTTGAGGTATCTCGAGCTAAGCTCGAGGCATTCGAAGCAATGTTGCCTAGATCTGAGTGACTCGGGACAAGTCACAGGTGAGTGTTGGGGGCCTGTTGGCCCTCGACCAAGTTTTGAGGAAATCTTGGTCAGGATTGACCATTTTTTGGACTTTGACACAGTGATCGAGGAAGGAGCGCCTAGGAGGAGCTGAAGCCTGAGATCGCATATCTCACTTGTTTTGTGGGATTTGTGGACCTAGCATGGGGTTCTTAGGGTTTTGTAATGGGTTATGGGATGTTGGCCCATGTGTTTACCCATGATTATGCCTTTTTGTAAATGTAAATGTATAAATAAGTATGAATGTAATGTAGAAAGGAGTCGATAGCTTGCAAGGCTAAGTACAAGTAGTTTTGGGTTGCTTAGTGCAAAAAACTGTGTATGTAAGGCTATGTGCTTGATAGAGGAGTTGGCTCTGTGCCTTGATCTGATTTTGGGAAGGTGGATCTAGTGCTTAGTGTGCAGGTCACCTGTCTGGTGCGAAGCTTGGCTCTGTGGCTTAGTGCACAGGAGAAAATGAATGTAAGAGATTGAAGCCCAATAAAGAAGAAGAAGCAGTTGGTGGACGTAACCCCACACTGGGGTGAACCACGTATATCATGTGTTGATGGTTTGCTTTGTGCTATGACGTTTATGCTATGGGTTTGCTTAGTGCATTGATTGTTATGTTTGATAGATAGATCTATGAATGCTTAGTGATTTATGTATGTTGAATGTGTTAGATCTAACTTATGATGCTAAGTGTGATGTGTATTTTGTTAGTGTTACTGTGTCGATCTATTCTTAGGGTTTGTTCTGTGATGTGAATAAAGTTGATAAACTAATGCATGTGGTTCTTAAGTACTCTATAATGTAATTGTAATCACAGATCTATGTCCCATCTTGGTTACATACACCTGAGTCCTATAACCCCCCTGCCTCTACCTCGAGTGAGACTTCGCTTGCTTAACAGGTGTTGTTGAAAGGGTTGGTAGTTAGGTTTTGTTGGTGCGTTGTTGAAGTGTTGAACCCTGGGTCTGCCCCTGTGCCAACAGGAGCAGTTAGTTCATGTGTCAAACGAAGACATTGTAGGAGTTCAAGGAGATGTTATAGACAATGTTCTAGATGAAGATCATATCGACAATGTGTTAGATGAAGAACTTGAAGAAATCAAACCAAATGTAGGAGACAATGTTCTTGATGATGATATAGACGATGATATGATTGGAAATGACGACATTGATGATGATGCTGATATGGCCAATCCTTTAAACATCAATTCTGAACCGGATGATATATATGTTGAGTTGGATGAAGAAGAAGATTAATGATATCGAAATGTTGAAATGTACAAGGTCTGTATTTATATATTTTCAATTGATTTGTTCTCTTTCATTTACCTTAAATTTTTGTTTTCTTAGTTTCTATGCTTGATTCTTACTATGTTTCTTTCAAATATTTTATAGTAGATAAATGGATATTGGGGAATTGAGAGTGATGTGAGGGAGGGGGGGATGAGCCATATGAGCTTCCACCTTCATGTGATTGGCCTTGTTCAGTAGAGAATATACTATTCTTGAAACCAAGACAAACTCATTCGGGTTTATACCATTATCTCCAATTTTATTTTGTTCATCTAACAATTTTCAAGGTTGTCCATTTACTAATTAGTGTAAATTATGCTTTAATTCCACCCCGCACAAAGTGACTTATCAATGAGACCAACGTTGAAATATTTTTAGTTTGTGCTTGTATGCACTGAAATTTGACGTGGTTATAGTAGATGCGTGCATTGATGGTATGGGAGGGTTTCAAGACTCAAATACGACTCACACAAATAATTTGACAATCAGACAACAAAATTACAACATAAATGTGAAGGAGATGAAATTATCCATCATCATATTTTTCATCATCATTATTATCGTATTGTGATGAGGTTTCAATGAACATGTCTGTCGTTCCTATAACATCTTCATCGAAACTTTCCAGAATTTTTTCAAACTATGATTCTCCAAATCATGGACATGGTATGAAGAGGAACTATAAATGTCTTAAGGTATACAATATGCTTTTAGGACTCCCAAACCATGCATAGGGTCTAAAACCACCACATAGGCCCTATAAATCAAATCTTTGGCATATGCGTCATATTAGCACCATTACAAGGTTTTATGAACTATAGATGACTCTTAAGGTTTTGTACATGGTATATGGATAAAAAAAATAGTATTCAAGGACCTAAAGGATGCTTTAAAATCTCATCTACCATGCACAAGGTCTAAAACCAAGAGAAGCCCATTCAATTTTATACCATCATCTCCAAGTTTAACTTTGGTTCGTCTAACAATTTTGAAAGTTGTCCATTAATTACCAAATAGAGGAAATTATTCTTTAATTTTCCCTCCCATAGAGTGACCTGTGTATGGAGTCAATGTTGAATTTTTTCTAGTTTGTGCTCGTGTGCACTAAAATTTGACATGGTTATAGTAGATGTATTCGTTGATGGTATGGGAGGGTTTCGAGACTCAAATACAACTCACACAAATAATTCAACAATCAAACGAAAAAATTATAACATAAATGTAAAGGAGATGAAATTATCCATCATCGTATTTGTCATCATTGTTATCATCGTATTGTGATGAGGTTTCAATGAACATGTTCATCGTTCTTATAGCATCTTTGTCGGAAATTTCCAGAAACAACGACCAGTGAAAGGGGCCAGCATTGAATTTTTTCAAAATATGTTTCTCCAAGTGATTCCATGGTATGAGGAGGAAATATAAATGTCTTAACGCATACAATATGCTTTTAGGACTCTCAAACCATGCATAAGGTCTAAAACCACCACATAGGCCCTATAAATGAAATCTTTGGCCTGTGTATCGTATTGGCACCATTACAAGGTTTTATGAACTATAGATTACTCTTAAGGTTTTGTACATGGTATATGGATAAAAAAAATAGTATTCAAGGGCCTAAAGGATGCTTCAAGAGCTCATCTACCATGCACATTAAGGTCTAAAACCAAGATAAGCTCATTTAGGTTTATACCATCATATCCAATTTTGACTTTGGTTCATCTAACAATTTTCAAGGTTGTCAATTAATTAATGATTAGTGGAAAATATTCTTTAATTTGACCCCACACAGAGTGACCTGTGAATGGGGCCAATGTTGAAATTTTTTCATATTGTGCTTGTATGCATTGAAAATTGGCATGGTTATAATAGATGCATGTGTTTACGGTATGGGATGGTTTTGAGACTCAAATACAACTCACACAAATCATTCGATAATCAAACAACAAAATTACAACATAAATGTGGAGGGAGTCACAAATCGGTCCCATAGAGTAAGATAATTCCCCAAACAAGTGCCTCACATTATCTAGTAAATCCAAACCAATGACCAGGGACCAAGGGAAAGAGGAGAGGAAAAAATGGGGAACCCTACCTAAGCACTAAGGAAGCAAAGAGGCATTAGGAAACAACAATTAGTGTCAAATTAGCGAAGGTAATAGGCTAAGGGAGACGATGTTGATTCGATGTGAGTGAAGGAATGAGGCGTGCCCAATGTTGGTAAGGAACTGATAAGAGTGCAAAGGTTATGTTGTTCATGGTGAAGTGTGAGAGAAGGCATCTCACAACATACATCAACATACACTAGCATAAGGCTAGTGTGAGTGCTAATACAACCTATGATGTCAGTATCATACTAGTGTATCATGATAATTCACACAAATGCAAGTTTTGGTTCATATGGTGGTTTAATGATCAAAGAAAGCATCGAATGTTGTGGTTAGAATAATTAATGTAGCGATTGATAAGTAAATCAAGCATCATTAAACTTAGAAGCTATTATAGGTTTGAGTAGGCATGCATCCATGCTAACTATTATAGGTTTGAGTAGGCATGAATACATGCTAACTATTATAGCTATTTTCTTTAGTATGCATGCATCTATATTAACTAACATAACTATTTCTCTTTATTTTTTGCTTGTGTCACTATGGAGAATAGGTCATCAACAAAGTTTTTTAAATATATGATTCGATTTTCCTTGTTAGAATGAACATGGAGCAAGTAATAGGTTTGGCTTATCACTACCTAATTGAAGTGCAAGCCACAAAAGGGAAGTATATCAAACCAAATAGAACAATAAGAAATGTTTGAAGCCAAACATGGGAGGATTTTTCCCATGTTACCAAAGAAGAGGACACATGGAATATCCCCTCAATGAAGAAGCATCAAGTAAGAGGGGTAATGTTATCAAGGAAATGAATAATATTGAATATGATGGTAGAAGTTATGCAAGTTTTTTTTCATGGCATGTTTAAGATTTATGGATATTCAAATTATTTTCTATTGATGTTGAAGAGGTGTACATATTTCCAATGGTATTGTTAAAGGGCCCCATAAAAGGGTGGTGGAGTAACATCCAAACTAGATTTGATGTGATCACTTATGAACCTTGAAGGATTATGATGACTTGAAGATGTTTTGAACTTTTGATGGATATGTTCTCTTTTGAGAATGATATACAAGATGTATTTAATCAATTTTAACATTACGAGACATTATGTGTTGAAAAAGGAGTACAACCATAAATTGAGACATTGACAACATGGATATTGAATCATCTTCAAAGGTTTCGTGTTGTTCAACATTGTTTTGGAACCTTATATTTAAGTTGTTGTTGTAGTTACTTAGTTGGATACCATGGAGAATGCCATATTCACCACATTAAAAGTGGATTATGAGAAATAATAACAAAGGTTGAACTCATTGTAGGATTTCACTTGGGTATGTGTTCACTTGAGTAACCAGTGGCACTTTTCATGGGTTTTCTAGAACAACCACTTGGGTATATGTTGTGTCTTTCATTGCTTATCGAAAGTCTAATTGTCATTGCTCTCATTCCAAAGGTAGAACATTGCTCTTGATCTTCATTAGACTATCACCATTTTGAGTACCATCTATTTTGAGACCTCAACATACTCTTTGTTTCTTTATCTAGAGGCTTTTCATTGTATGTGTATGGGTTCTTTGCCCATATTTCCACCTAAGTTGAATGAAACGCTGAAACTGTTAAATTTAGAGATGATATTAAGTTCTTTTCAATTTACTATACAATAATAACATAAGCAGGATCATTAAGAGAAACATAATCATAAGGTACACAACATTTTGTCCTGGGAAACCCTCATGGGGGAGAAAACCCAGCAAAAAATTCCTTAATATAGATTTCCAATACAATGCCAAGATAAAAGACAAGACCACCAAGATAACCAATATTGAGCATGTGCCTCTCTCTCCTTCTTCTGGAAACTGCAGCTATCTCCAAAACTTGTGCACTAGATGAGTGGTTGAGTGAGTGAGAGAGTGCAGAGCTATCCTCTCTTATTTATACTAGCTGAGGAGTGCTAGGGTTCTGTCTCTTCACCAAGGTGGGTCGACTTCTTCAACTAGTGGCTAAAACCGGTTTAATTATCCCTCAGGGGTGACTTCTCAATTAGCACCATTTAACTAGGGTTTGACATGTTAAAGTTTCTGCTATTATTAGGTTACTTTCAATTTACTAGATAACAATAGCATAGACAGGATCACTGAGAGAAACATAATCACAAGAGTACACAAGCATTTATCCTGGGAAACCCTCAAGGGGAAGAAAACCCAACAAAACTTCCCTAATATAGATAGCCAATACAATGCCAAGATAATGAACCAAACAACACAGAAATTCCTCTCCCAAGGATGTGCCTCTCTCTCTCTTCCTTCTTCCGACAACTGGTAACTGCAACTTCCTTCAATACTTGCACACTAGATGAGTGAGTTGAGTGTGTGTCCAAATGAGGTGCTGACCTCTCTTATTTATACAATCTGGCAGGTGCTAAACAAGTGTATTTTCACTGGCAGGGTTGACTTCTCATTCTGGGTGGTTATAACCACTTTAATATATTATGGGGCCGTATTTTCATTTAGCCTATTACAATTAGGGTTTGACCAATCCGCAAAAGGGGATTTGGTCAATTATAATGCCTTACATGATCAATCCATAAAAGGGGATTGATCTAATAAATAATAAATATATTTTATCTTTATCCATAAAAGGGGATAAGAATATTATTTGCAGTTACACAATATTTTAACACTCCCTCTTAACAAGAAGGATATTCCTTATCTTTTGATAGGTCATCAGATGTCAACACCAACTAGGCAACAACATCCACTGGATAACATCATCAACTGGGCAACATCATCAACTGGGTAACATCATCAACTGGGTAACATCATCAACTGGATAACAGGAGGCATCAATATAATCCACTTGGTCATCTGGCATCATGATCACTGACTAACATATCTATAAATCATCGAAAGTTTTGTTCTCTTTATCTTCGCGCAGAAGATACTCTTTCTTTCTTTCGTCTTCACGCAAAAGATACTTCTTTATTATCTTCACATAGAAGATATCTTATCTTCACACAGAAGATGTCTTACCTTCACACATAAGATATTCTATGAGTTTTTCCCTTCCTTTTATGTTCTCCCTTCTCTTGTAGTCATATATCTCACTGTTATCCACATTTTTGGTTATCGAGATGATACTACGATTATGTCATGATAATGGAAGATCAAACTCTTCATTAAGAACATTTTCCAGAAGAAGGTTACATTTATCATTTTCTCGAAATCATATTTTTGGGAATAGTTCGCAGGCTACATATATACTCTCCTGCGGAAATCCTTCATACGTCCTTCTCATGTTGTCTAACTTCTTCAAGTCACAACATAAGTTCTTTCTTCCGAGACTTGTAAACTTACTTATAGTATGCTTTCTTTGTCACTCTCATGAGTGATCATACATGAAATAAATATTTTATCTCTTTTTTCATCCTCTTCTTTGATACTTCCTTCATAAGTCTGCATAGACACTGAAATAAAACAAGGTTAATTAACATTCTCACAAAAAACTAACTTGTAATGAGAAGGTATTAAAGTAAACAAGATACTAAAAATAAACATGAATACTTATCTTTTGTTTTTGTGTGGGGAGGCTCTACGGACTCCACCATTTGCTTTCTTTCTTCATATCAACTATCTTCAACTTAAAGTACATAATCCTTAATTTATGCTAGAGATTTCTTTGAGGGTGGAGATTCCTCTTCTTCTGCCACATGTGCTTGATACTTTCTTTTTCCTTTTCCTTGAGGACAATCATAGGAAAAGTATCCCAACTTTTGATAGTTGTAGCATCTGATCTTTGAAACATATTTCTTCTTGTCTGGAACTCTTACAGAGTTAGCTTATTTATTGTTCTTCCTGAAGGAACTTCTTTTGTTCTTTTGAGCTATAAGAGCTTCCTCTTCATCGATAATTAATCTCTTCTGTTGGTTTGCAAGTCTAGATTCTTCGTGTGTGCAATCTGCCCATAACTTATCAAACTTGGGTAACTTGCTTCTTGCACACACTCCTTGTACAAAAGGAATCCAAAATGTTGGAAAGCCATTTAGGGTTGTGGTTACAATTTCTTTGTCACTAATGACATCTCCAATAGCTGCAAGCTGATCTATGATCTGAGAAACTCTCATAAGATAGGATGTGATAGATTCTGAGTTGTCCATCTTCATATTACGAAGTTGATTTCTTAAGGTAAGATTATGTCTAATGTCTTTGCTTTCATATAATATGTTGAGTGCTTCATACATTTACCTTGTTGTCTGTAGTTCGGATACATGAGGGATCAAGTGATCTTTTACTGAATCTGACTCGATTCTCTTTTCTTTCTTTTCATTCTTCTTATGCTTGGTCTTTTTCTCTTCTTCATCTGGTTCTGGTACACCCACTGTAACAGGTTCTAGGAGATCATTCTC
>ML827096.1:0-26130 GCA_009831015.1 Picea engelmannii | reverse complement strand
TTTGTTGGGTTTTCTTCCCCTAGAGGGTTTCCCAGGATAAATGTTGTGTCTCTTGTGAATGTGTATTTCTCAGTGATCTTGTTCTTATGATGCTCTTATCTATTGAAATGCAAAGAACTATAATAATGGCATAAAGATTAACATGGTATCAGAGCCAACCTGAAGGAAGCACAATTTGCAAGAGGAAAAACATCATTGTTGCAGCACCTGCAATCTAGGGTTTTGCAAAAGTAACTCTTTTCAGCTCCCTGGACACTTTAAAAGTTGTGCCCTCCCCCCAGGATCAATTTGGCACCTAGAGCGCACCTTTTCAGTGATTGGATCTCCCGGAAAGTGAAACCCTAGTTTCACAAAAGTACCAGAAGTACCAGAAAACTAGTACCAGAAGTACCAGAAGTACTAGAGTACCAAAAATACCAGAAGCACCAGTCCATAAATCCGTAGATCAGATTTGACGGGGTAAAAATTGGATTTTCTCAGATCCAAGGACACCAGGCTACTCGCCTCAGCCAAGCGCACCTCCTGGTAAGGTCAAAATTTGATTTTAATCATTTTCAATTTTTGGTCATTTTCGTAGCCTCGAGTACAAGATGTCTGCAAGAAAAAAGCTTGTTGAGAAACTACAAGGCATAGACAACTTCCGTGCCTGGAAGTATAGGATCGATCTGATCCTTTTAGAGAATGACCTAGCAAAATTTATCAAAGAATAAGTGGAGGAACGTGAAGATGCTGTAGAGAAAGTGAAGCATTAGAAGGACTCAATCAGGGCTCAAAGAATCATTGCAGATTCAATCAAAGACCACCTGATCCCGTATGTATCATCCAAGAAGACTCCAAAAGAAATGTTTGACTCTCTAAGCAAACTATATGAAGGAAAGAACATCAATATAAATATGAATCTAAGAACTCAATTGAAGAATACCGAGATACAGAAAGGAGAAAAGATTCAAGAATATTTCTCCCAAATCTCAGAAATAAAAGAACAGTTGAAATCGATTGGAGACACCATCGACGAAGATGAATTCTTAATAACATCCCTAAATGGTCTCGCAAGACCTTGGGATGATTTCATCCAGTCAATATGTGGCAGAAAGGAGAAACTATAGTTTGAGAGCCTATGGGAAGAATGCACCCAAGAAGAGACAAGGGTAGCCAACCATGAAGCACTACTAGCAAGGGACGATGATCAAGCCCTAGATAATCATACAAAAGGAGGAAGGAAGAAACCCTACTTCAAAAGGGAATCTCATAGAGAACCACAACCATCAAACAAATTCAACAACCAAGAATCTCATTCAAGAAATTTTCAGAAGAAAGGATAATGCAAGGGACAAGATCTCTCATCTATACAATGCTATCATTGTGATAAGATGGGACACAAGGCAAATAATTGTCAAGTCAGAAGAGAATAATACAAGAGGAAGCACAAAAGGCAACATGTTCACATAGTCGAAGATGAAGAACCACCTATGAAGATGATTAAGGACCATGTCTTGATCTCAGCTCTCTCAGGATCTGTATCACTTGGAGAGGACACATGGCTCATTGATAGCGGAGCATAAAAACATATGACGGGTAAGAAAAATACTCTCTCTTGTATTTCAGAAAACAAGTTTTCTCAGAAAAAAAACTCTTGGATATGATTATCAATATCCCATCAAGGGAATAGGAGAATCAAACTACAAGCTAGATTAAAAAAACTCAATAACAATGAAGGACGTACTTTGTGTACCAGGCCTAAAGAAGAACTTACTCTCCATATCAACTTTAGATAAGAAAGGCTATAGAGTTTCCTTCATAGATGGAGAAGTTCTTATGTGGGCTAAGGGAGAAACCTTAAATGAAGCAATCATCATCGAAAGTGAAGAAAATGGCTTATATAAGCTGAAGGGTCACCCAGAAACTGCCATGACCCATGCCATCGAAAACTCATGGGAAATTTGGCATAGAAGATTGTCCCACATCAACTACAAGGCGCTACCATACATATGCAAAGTTGTCACAGGTTTACCAAAACTCAAGGTTGATCAGGAAGGCATATGCAATGGATGTGCGCAAGGGAAGAACATCAAGAACCCTTTTCCAAAGAGGGACAACAAAGAAGAAGGAGCATTGAAACTCATCCATTCAGACGTGTGTGGCTCAATGCCATCATCCTCCATTAGCGGGTATGTATACTATGTATCATTTATTGATGATTATTCTCGTAAGACCTGGATATATTTCTTAAAATCTAAAGATGAAGTATTCAGTAAATTCAAGGAATTCAAAGCCTTGATAGAGAATCTTTNCGAAAGAAAGATTAAGATACTCAGGTCAGATAATGGAGGAGAATATACCTCAAAGGAGTTCGTAAACTTCTGCAGAGATGTTGGGATCAAGAGGGAACTCACTACTCCCTATAATCCTCAACAAAATGGTGTAGTTGAAAGGAAGAACAGAACAATTATGGAAGCTGTAAAGACCATGATTCACGATCAAGATCTTCCTATGTGCTTATGGGAAGAAGCAGCAATGGCAACTGTTTATGTGCAGAACCGGTTATCCCATAGTGCACTTGGGTTCAAGACCCCAAAAGAAATGTTCATCGGAAAGAAGCCAGAGGTAATCCATCTCAAAATATTTGGTTGTCCAGTGTTCATTCATATACCGAAAGAGAAAAGAAACAAGCTGGAACCCTCCGGAAAGAAGGGAATATTCGTGGGATACTGTGAGGTATCCAAGGCCTTAAGAATATACATACCTGGTCACCGCCATATTGGATCAGTAGGGACGTGACCTTTGATGAAGAAGCAACACTTAAGAAATCAAGAAGATGTCATCTTGAAGAAATGTATGAAGAGGAACCTGTAAATCCTAGGACTACAGAATCCGTGAGGGAAGTTCCCAGAGATGTAGAACCTGTAAGGGAAGTCATAACTTCCCCTGAGGAGGAGACTCTTGAAGATCATGATATAACAGAAGTTCAAGAACCTCCTCAAATGACCTTCTCCCAGGAAAGAAAGCCTGCTTGGGCAAGAGAGCTTATTCAAGATGGAGAGAAGTATGGTGTTCTAGAAGGAACCACGAGACAAGTGAAAAGACCAAAGCCATTCTCCAGTTACACGACTTTGATGTGCAATCTACTTGATGAAGAACCTACATGCTTTGAAGAGGCCATTCAAAAGAAGGAATGGGCAGATGCCATGACATAGGAATACCAATCCATAATAAAGAATGATGTATGGGAAATAGTTCCCAAACCAAAAAGTAAGGATGTGGTATCATCAAAATGGCTCTTCAAAATAAAACATGTTGTTGATGGAAGTATTGCGAAATATAAAGAAAGATTTGTCGCTCGTGGCTTTTCCCAGAAGGAAGGTATTGACTATGAATAGACATTCGCTCCTGTGGCCAGATACACTTTGATCAGAACCTTTATATCTCTTGCTACCAAGATGAAATGGAAGTTTCACCAGATGGACGTGAAGACAGATTTCCTGAATGGTGTTATCAAAGAGGAAGTGTATATAGAGCAACCCCAAGGATTTGAGGTTGAAGATAGGAAGTCTCATGTCTGCCGATTGGAGAAAGCCTTATACGGATTGAAGCAAGCTCCCAGATCTTGGTATGGCCGTATAGACAATTTCTTGACGAGCTTAGGCTTTACCAAGAGTAAAGCAGACTCAAATATCTACTTCAAAATTATGGATAATGAACCAGTAATATTACTACTGTATGTGGATGACTTATTCTTAACTGGAGAAGAAAATCTTATCACTGAATGTAAACAGAGACTTGCCGCAGAATTTGAAATGAAATACCTTGGTCTAATGCATTACTTCTTAGGCCTTGAGGTATGGCAGAGTCCAGAAAGAATCTTCCTTAACCAAGGGAAGTACACGATCAAAATCTTAAAGGGATTCGACATGCTAGAATGCAAGTCCATGAATACTCCCATGGAAGTGAAGATGAAGTTGTTGGTCGATACTTCGTCAGATTTGATAGAGGCCACACTATACAAACAGATTATTGGATCGCTTATGTACCTGACAAACACCAGACCAGACATATGTTTTGCAGTGAACACCTTGAGTCAGTTTCTAGTAGAGCCCAGACGGGTTCACCTAGTGGCTGCAAAACATGTGATGAGGTACCTTAAAGGTACAATGGATTATGGTCTCAGCTATGATGGATATCATGACTTCACATTGAGTGGATATACTGATGCAAATTGGGCAGGAAGCATTGCAGACAGAAAAAGCACTTCTGGATGTTGTTTTAGTTTGGGATCAGCCATGATCTCGTGGCAGAGTAAGAAGCAATCCAGTATTTCTCTCAGCACAGCGGAAGCAGAGTACATAGCCGCATGTTCTTCTAGCTGCGAAGCTATATGGCTTTGAAAGTTGTTGACTGGCCTATTTGACTTGGAGATGAGTGCAACCGCGATTCTATGTGATAACCAAAGATGCATAAAGATGACAAAAAATCCTATATTCCATGACAGGTTGAAGTACATAGATATCCGCTATCATTTCATCCACAACATGGTACAGAGAGGAGCCCTGAAGCTCCAGTACATTAGCACGAATGAACAGGTTGCCGATGTGTTGACCAAACCTCTATCTCATGTAAAGTTTGAACACTTTCGAGATAAGCTTGGTATAGTCCAAAAGGACCTTCCCTGAAAGGGGGAGTATATATATTTTCCTTGCTTTTGACCTAGTTGTTAGACGTAAAGCAAGATGAGTCATGCTTCTAACCTCGTTGTTAGACGTAAAGCATGACGTTGTGTGTTCCTTGATTTTGACCTAGTTCTTAGATGTAAAGTAAGATGAGTCATGCTTCTGACCTCGTTGTTAGACATAAAGAATGACATTGTGATTCCTTGCTTCTGACCTCATTGTTAGATGTAAAGCAAGATGATTCCTCACTTATGACCTCGTTGTTAGACGTAAAGCGAGATGTTGATGTGTTCCTTGCTTCTAACCTCGTTGTTAGACGTAAAGCAAGATGAGTCATGCTTCTGACATCATTGTTAGACGTAAATCTTGACGTTGTGATTCCTCGCTTCTGACCTAGTTGTTAGACGTAAAGCGAGATGATGATGTTCCTTGCTTCTGACCTCATTGTTAGACATAAAGCAAGATGAGTCATGCTTCTGACCTTGTTGTTAGACCTAAACCATGACGTTGTGATTCCTCGCTTCTGATCTAGTTGTTAGACGTAAAGCGAGATGATGATATTCCTTGCTTTTGACCTAGTTGTTAGACATAAAGCAAGATGTGACTGACACTGAGCTACTAGCTTAAAAGCTATGACATTGAGCCAGTGTAGTACTGCCAGCCTAGTGCTGTGATGAGGTATCATTTTTACTAATACATATTTGATGCAGATGATGATAGAATTCTTTCGAGAATGATGATGTTGTCGATGAAGAAAACTTCTGATGACTCATAAATATGCTAGCCAATGTTTTAAGATGATATTGATGATATTGTCCTCTTGATGCCACTGATGATGCAGACCTCTCTCGCCTGATGCTGATGAAGAATACCCTTCTTGTTAAGGGGGAGTGTTGTAATAATGTAACTGCAAAGAGCATTCTTATTATTATTGTTATTTTATTATTAATATTAATCCCCATTGTGGATTAATCATGTCTGTAATTGTATTAGGACCAAATCCCCTTTTGCGGATTGGTCATCGGACAATTGTAATAGGAATAATAAGAAGTCGGCCCCAACAGTTATTATTGAAGACCCAGAATTAATTAAAGGTGGGTTTACCCACCCAGAGTGAGAGGTCGGATCTGCCAGTGAAACCCTTTCACACGTGCCAGTCTTGTATATATAGGAGGCTAGCACCTCACTTTAATCAAACAACTCACTTGCTCATTATCTTATGAGGCAAGCTACAATTACCAGTTAGAGAGAGGAAAAGAAGAGTGGCACATCTTTTGGGGAGGACTATCTGTGTTGGTTTGAGTTATCTCTTGAACATTGTATAAGCTCTTTATGATAAGGAAGTTTTTTTTGGGTTTTCTTCCCCTAGAGGGTTTCCCAGGATAAATGTTGTGTCTCTTGTGAATGTGCATTTCTTAGTGATCTTATTCTTATGATGTTCTTATCTATTGAAATGAAAAGAACTATAATAATGGCATAAACATTAGCAAAGAATAATATCACTAAAACACAACCTGCTTGTTGTGAAACTCAACAATAATCCATTGCAATCATGGTGAAGTTTTCCCATACTCTAATCGTTACGGTTTTAGCAAGGTGCATCTGTAAGAGTGTGACTAATTTATTCCAGAGAGATATTTTGACAAACTAAACTTGGGCCAACATATTTACAGTTTTGGAAATCCAAAGTCATATGCTATCATATCCTGAATGCTTTCATTCCAAGGTTTTCTTCAATGCATATATCATATTAGGAAAATAGTTCCATAAGTAATTTGAAATTCACTTCTTAATTGTATGAGTTGGTCGTTAAAAAAAGGTACAAGGAAGAAATAACAAAAGATGTGCACCATGTCCCCAGGTTGTTGAGAATAATACAAGCACACTGGAATAGATGGCACAAAGTCCTAAAATTATTCATACTCTTGAAGAACTTCTAGCAATCATGGAGACCTTGTTAGAAGATATGTAAAGTGCAAGAAAAAATGGTCACCAACTGCTACTAAGAACCTAATAGAATTTTTCCAATTTGGGAGACAAAGTGAGCAAATTATATGTAGAGAGATTGCAGGATCTCGTAAGTTAATTAGTTGGCACACACCACTAAAAGTGATATAGTTGGTTCAAGCCCTATTAGGCCTAATCCTCCCCCTACAGTAGAATCTCTTGTTTAACCCCAAAGGATAGGGTATAACATGGCTTGCTACATCCATAAATTCATAATTTAGTTATATCACCATGAATTTGTGTAGACAAATTATGCCATTATAAATCTTTATGTTGCCTTATCTGAGATTGATGTCCAAGTGAGATGATGCCTCATGCCAGGACAAGCATTGGACAAAAAATATAACTCCACGTTGGTGATTTGCATTAGCTAGGTATGATCTAGATTTATGAGCGGAACAAAATGAATAACATATTGAATACAATAACACAGAGATACGAAGAACAACAATAGATATCCAGCAAACAATAAATTCTATTGAATAAAGAAAATAGGCTGAAACTGTAAAACTGCAGAACTGAAAACAACTTGCTCGAATGGTGGTAGCTATCTATGAGAAGAGATGTGGCTGATACGCGCATCTGTCTGAGAAGAATGATTACAATGAGGCTCCAGAGGACTTTTTAACATTACTCATGAATGCCAAAACCCTATACATCCAAAATCCTAACCCTAGGAGATGAAACGCCAAAAGTTATGTGGGCCCTGATGGGTAAGTTGGTACCTCAACTTCTCGGGGTCGTAATTTTTGCATACGACCTCCATTTTATGCGTGTGATAGGCCGTTGGAAAGGTATTTTAAATAACTACACATTATGTCGCAAACTTTGACTCCATCTATAGTTTGACTATGGAAGGCCAAAAAAACATTGTTTAGGGCCCCAAAAAGACCCTAGAAGTACAAAAAGATGTACTAACATGAAAACTTCCAAAATAAGTCGGTTAGAATAGGTGGGTGGCCACCAATATCCACCTAGATGTTGTCTAGGGATTTAGGATAGCCCCAGAAGTGCAAAACCCACAATTACAAAGAAATGTCATCATTAGAGAGAAATGTGTTGAACTAAAAACTGTCAAGAGGAGCCAGTTGGAATAGGTGGGTGGCCACCAATATCCACCTGGATCAATCCTCCCACCTTAGGAAGAAATGGTCTCCATTGCATTGAGTGCCCCCATCAAGTGAGAAAATTTGTTTTGAATTTGGCCCTAGGTGAGCCACTTTCCTTGGTGCAAGAATTGCCCTGCCTTGACAACCCGATAAAGTTGGATCCTCTGCTGGCGAGTGCCCTTGACCTGTGTGTCCACTATTTGATCAGTGGATGCATGTTCCATGCAGTCAAGGTTGAGATTTGTTGGTGTCAATTGTTCTGTGATCATCGAGGTGTCTAATAATGGTGGAAAATATGGCCGAAGGAGGTCCACATTGAACATTGGGTGCAAGCCAAGGAAGGGGGGAGTGTTGAGCTCAAAAGAATTGTCACCCATAGCCTTGGTGATAGTGTAAGGCCCATAGCAAAGTAGACGAAGCTTTTGATGAGGCCCTATAAGGCACACTTTTTTCAAATGTAACTAGACCTTGTCTCCCACCTGAAACTTGTGTGGCACCTAATGTTGATCATGGTGTTGCTTATACTTAGCATTGGCTTTCTGCAAAATCTCATGGACCTGTTGGCAGATGTGTTGAATCCACTCAATGAATTTGGTGGATTTTTCAGCCTTGGACTAAACATGGGAAGATTATGCATGTGTGGTTGCAAGAGGTAGTGCAACATCAATGGGAGCCAAGGGTTGGAATCCCAACCCCACCTGAAATGGGATATGGTCAGTGGAGCTATGGAAAACCCTATTGTAATTGTGTTGAACATAAGGAAGACTCTCATCACATGTAAGCAGATGCTTAGAGTTATACATGTGTAGGATGTGCATAATCACCCGATTGACGACCTCTGTTTGGCCATCGGTTTGAGGATGGAAGGCAGTGGATTTAGTGATATTTGTCTCCAACAGTTACCAGAGACTCGACCAAAATGTGTCGAGGAACCTGTTGTCCCGATCTGAGATGATGGTCAGTGGTATCCCAAAATGGACCCACACTAATTCAAAGAAGATCTTGGAAGTATATGTCGATGTGATGATCTTCTTGCAGGCTGTGAGAATGGCCATCTTCAAAAACTGATCAACCACCACAAATATGCAATCATTACCTTGCTTGGTGAATGGAAGGCTAGACATGTAATCCATAGATATGGACTCCCAAGGCATCTTGGGAGTACGAAGAGGGGTGTATAATCCTTGCTTCTTGATGGTTGGCTTGGCAATGGCACAAGAGTGCAAGATCTGATATAATTGTTGACATCATGTCGAAGTTTTGGCCAATAAAAATGTTTTTGTAGGACAACCACAGTTTTATCCACACCAAAATGTCATGCCATCTGACTGTAGTGAGCCTCCCAAACCATCTTTGCATGCTCACTTGTGGGAAAATAGAGGTGGCTCAAATGGCATAGCAACTCATCCTGAATGTGAAAATCGCTGACATTCGCGCCTATACCCAAGAGCTGATAGGTGGTGGCGAAGTCAGGATCTCGCTGATAAAGTTGGGGCCAATCAGATTCCTCATGCCCATGGGAATGGAGCACAGTGGTGAGTGCATCAATGGGAGGTTGACTGAGGCATTTGGTGACATGATTTGTGCTCCTTGTCTTATACTTGATGTAGAGATGGAACTGTTGCAGGTATGTAGACCACTTTTGATGGAAGTCATTCTGAAACTTCCCATGTGTCTGTATGAATTGCAAAGGCTTGTGATCAATGTGGATGATTGTCTCCTTTCCCAAAATGTAATGTTTCCATTGATGGTAGTCTTACACAATGGAATACATTTCCTTGTCATAAGTGGGGTATTTCCAGAAAATATCTAAGAGTGTCTCACTATGGTATGCTACTAGATGACCGTGCTGAGTGAGAACTATGCCTACAACATAGTCGGATGCATCAGTCTCAATCTTGAATTGTTGTTGTATATCATGGAAGGAGAGTACTAGAACCGAGCACATGCGATGCTTCAGATCATCAAATTCTCATTGTTGTTCCTTCCCCCATCTGAACTTTGCCTTGCCACTACCCTTGGTCACTTGGTTGAGGGCCCATGCAATATGGGAGAATCACAACATGGATCGTCGTGTAGAAGTTGACAAGTCCCAAGAAGCTTTGAAGCTTGGTTAGCATGGTCAGGGCTAGCCAATCACTGATGACTTGGATCTTAGTTGGATCCACATGTACCCCATGCTCATCAACAATGTAGCCCAAGTATTGGACCTTGTTCATGCCAAAGGAGCATTATTCCAAGATGGCATATAACTTGTGTTGCTGCAGAGTGCTCAAAACCTATTGAATGTGTTGCATGTGCTCCTGCCAAGTTCTACTAAAGATGAGGATGTCATCCAGATATACCATCACAAAAGAGTTGGTGAAGGGTCTCAATACATCATCCATCAACCTCATGAAAGTTGTCGGTGCATTTTTTAAGCCAAAGGGCATGACCAACCATTCGAAGAGACCTTCTTTAGATTTGAAAGTTGTCTTCCTTTCATCAGTCGGTTCGATGGGAACCTAGTGGTAGCTAGATTTTAGGTCAATCTTCATAAAGAACTTTACCCCCTTGAGTTGGTCAAGAAGGTCATCAATTCAGGGAATTGGGTACCATTCTTGACTATGATTTTGTTTAATGCTCTGTAATCAATGCAGAGCCACCAGGTCCCATCTCTCTTCTGCACCAGTACAATTGGGCTTCTGCAAGGGGAGGACTTAGGTATGACGTGCCCCTTTTGAAGCATCTATTGGATCTGATGCTTGATTTCATCATTTTCCATCAGCGAGCGATGAAATAATTGTCCATTAGGTATAGGTGCATCGGGGGTTAAATAAATTGGATGCTTGAATTGGTAGTGCGTTGATACCCCAGTGGGTGAGGAGAAGATGTCTTTGTAGTCTTCCACAATATCCTCCACTTGCTTCTGCTACAAAGAGAAGCTCTGTGTAGAGGTCACGGATGTGGCAACGACCTTCTGCTTACTGCGAACATGGATTACAAAGAAGATGAAGTTCCTAGTGTGTGAAATGACCTTACCACATTGCTTAGTAGAGATTAAAGAAATAGTGGTAGGAGGCACTACCTCTGGTATCCTATACAAATGTCTACCCAAAGTAATAATAACAATACGAGGTCTAGACTCATACACAACATTTCTCTTCCATAAATATGGTTGGCCTAAAATAACATCACAAACTTCAAGGGGATCAATATGACACAATACCTCGCCTTTGAAAGGATTGATGTCGTAGGGCAGATGACATTGTTGGTTGACACAAAGATCTCTTCCTTGGTGAAGCCATCCGATGGTGTAGGGTTGTGGGTGTGATGTCATCGGTAGGTCCAGCCGCTTGATGACCTCTACTGAGATCAGGTTCTTATGATTGTCGCTATTGATAATGAAATGAAGCGGAGCCCCCTTTACCCACATATGTGAGTGAAAGAGGCATTTACCTTACTCTAATTCTTATGGTTCAATTAGATGGACTTTGGTGGTAGCGACAGTGGCACTTTGTTCACCATCATTAATTTGCTTCCCTCCTTCTGGATTTGATTTGGAGTCAGAATCTGCCTCTGACTTGTTGGTTGTGGAGCCTGATTATCTTCCTGATTCAGAGGTCTTTATTTTCAGTCGTGTTTATACCCCATGAAGACTTTACACCTTATAAGAATGTACACTCCTCCACATGGGGGAGTGCAAGGGGGGGTTACCCCCCCTGTGGAGTCTGGGGGCAAGAGAGCCCTCGACGAGGGTTTGGGGGTGAAGCCCCCGAAGGAAAAATTGCCCTGTAAATGTATATTGTAATTTCATTGTAAATTTGGACCGTTCATTATAAGGTCATAGATCTGATGGTAGAAGTTATGTTAGGGTTTTTTCCTTAGAAGGCAACCCTTTTTTATGAGGGAAATGTATTATGGCTATGTATGATGGTGAATATTGTATTCTGAGAGAGGAGACTATGAGAGAAACAAGAGGAAGTTACAACGGGTGTGTTGTAGGTTGTATCCCTTCATTTGTTGGATAATAATAAAGGAAGGACCTGACAATTTCTATGGAGGACGTAGCCCACACTAGGTGAACCATGCATATTTGTGTCTCTATTGTATTGTGTATCTTCTTTGTTTATTTCCGCATTTGTTTTATTTTATTTCTCTATGATCATGTTTTTCTAACAATTGGTATCAGAGTGAAAGGTAACTCGCATGAAAAGAGGGTTCCTGGTTCGAGTGGGAGCAATGGTTGAAGATGGAAAGTTTAGGGTCGAGAAATTTAACAACCAAAACTACCAGTTATGGAAGATGTAGATGGAAGATTATTTATATCAGAAGGATCTATTCTTACCATAACAAGAGATAGGAAAAATCGCAAATTGGCATTGTCTCGGGGTGAGTACATAGAAAAGATGTTGGAGAGGTTTAGAATGTAGAATGCAAAACCAATTAGTACACCTTTGGCCAACCATTTCAAATTAACTAAGGAAATGTGTCCCAAGACACTGGAGGAGATATAATACATGTCCAAGGTCCCTTATTCATCAACAGTTTGCAACTTGATGTATGCGATGGTTTGCACAAGACTAGATATTGTACATGCAGTGAGCGTTGTGAGCATGTATATGAACAATCTAGGTAAAGAACATTGGGAGGTAGTAAAGTGGATTCTCAAGTATTTGAGAGGTACTACTACTCATGCATTATGTTTTGAAGGTTCAAACATTGTTCTATAGGTATATGTTGATTCAGATATGGTAGGTGATAAAGATAGCAGGAGGAGCACCACCTGGTATGTTTTTACTGTAGGTAGAACAACAATGAGTTGGATTTCGAAACTGCAAAAGGTTGTTTCACTTTCAACAACAGAGATAGAGTATGTTGTTGATATAGAGGCTAGTAAAGAGATTATTTGGTTACAAAGGTTTATGGAGGAATTGGGAAAGAAGCAGGAGAATAACAGGTTGTACTGTGATAGTGAGAGTGCCATTCATCTTGCAAAGAACACAACCTTCCAGTCAAAGACTAAGCATATACATCTCAGGTACCATTTCATATGATCTATCTTAGAAGATGGACATTTGAAGTTGGAAGAGACACACTAGCCAAAATCCTGCAGACATGTTAACAAAGGGAGTAACCAGGGAGAAACTGAGTTCCTGCTCAGTTTCAATTGGTCTTCAAGCATGAAGATGAAGATGAGAAATTTGTCAGGTCCAAGAAGGATCATAGTCCAACATATACATTAGCAGTGGATTTGTTGAGATCAGTATCCAAGTGGGAGATTGTTGGTTGTGGAGCCTGATTATCTTCCCGATTTAGAGGTCTTTGTTTTCAGCCGTGTTTATACTCCATGAAGATTTTACACCCCGGAAGAATGTACACTCCTCCACATGGGGGAGTGCAGGGGGGGTTACCCCCCCTACGGCGGGGTTTGGGGGAAAGTGGGCCCTCGATGAGGATTCAAGGGACATCGTTCCCCGATGGGGGTTTAGGGATGAAGCCCCTGAAGAAAAAATTGCCTTGTAAATGTATATTGTAATTTCATTGTAAAACTGAACCATTCATTATAAGGTCGCAAATCTGACGGTAGAAGTTATGTTAGGGTTTTTTCCCTAGAAGGAAACCCTCTTTTATGAGGGAAATTTATTGTGGCTATGTATCATGGTGAATATTGTATTCTGAGAGGGGGGACTCTGAGAGAAAGAAGAGGAAGTTACAACAGGTGTGTTGTAGGTTGTATCCCTTCATTTGTTGGATAATAATAAAGGAAGGACCTAACAATTTCTCTGGTGAACGTAGCCCACACTGGGTGAACCATGTATATATGTCTCTATTGTATTGTGTATATTCTGTGTTTATTTCCACATTTGTTTTATTTTATTGCTCAACGATCCTTTTTTTCTAACATGACTCAAAATCTTTCAGCTCGGCCACCAATGACTGCTTGGAGCGACATTCTTCGATGTTGTGCCAAGGGATTTTATGGTATTCACGCCAACTTCCTGTGTCCTTTGACTTCTCATTACCCTTCTTCGGTTACATATTGGACTGATTGTCATGAGAGTGGCTATATTTTCTATTTGCTTTGTTTTGTGGGTTGGGGTTGCTTTTTCCCTGCTTCAGCTATGAGGAGTTTGCAGATGCAAACTCTCACCTCTTCTGCTTAAATCTTTGCTCGATCTTGACAACATATCTATAAGCCGCACCTAATGATGCGATGTCCAGAAACTCCATTTCTATTTGAATGTATATGTGCATACAACTATGGTATTTGAGCACCAGATGTCGTTCTGAGTCTTTGATACCCAATTTGGTGCACAGGGTATGGGAAATATGTTGAGTTTTGTACCTTGGGAGGTGTTCCCCATATGTTTTTGCTCTCCTAGACACATGTGGGATGGACTATACACTTTGTGCCTTGTACTTTATGTCTAATTTCACTTTGACTTAGAATTTTTAAGTCAAAAGTGAAATTTAGTCATTTATGCCTAAAATGACTATTAATTCACTTTGTGGGTGAATTAGAGACATAAAGTGAACTAAGGAAATTTAAACCAAAGTGGATTATTGAGTGAGATTATTTTTGGGTGATCTCAACCTTTGATTAGATGGGAGATGGGATGATCTCAGCCATCAATTTCTTAGGTTTCCTTATGGAGGTTCAAGAGGGGTGCAAAGGGTGGAGAGCTCATAACTTCATTTTCTCACTTGGAGAGGAAGAGAGGGAGATTTTCTATGAGGTTGCTTGAGCTAGGGCACATTCTTTCATGGAGGGAGGCATTCAAATATTGGTTTGGTTTATTTACTGAGGAGGTTTCATTACTGTGGAGGGTGCATCAGTAGTGGGGAGGACTTCTACCCATCAGATTACAGTGAGATCAGTTGAAGAGGGAGGCCATCCAGCAGAGCTTCATTCATATGGAGGGGCTTTCTATTCTGAGCTCACAGTTTGCATCTGGAGCAGTTTCAGTGGTTTTGAGAGCTTGTATGGGGGGCACACCTAGTTCTTTTGGACTTGTATTTCAGATTGGATAAAGCTGCTATTATATCAGGTTCATCTATATTTTGTACTTGATGTATTCCACCATCTTCTTTCCTCATATATAGACATATATCCCAAACTGGTTTTCCCCGGGGGGGGGGGTTATCCAGGGTCATGTTGACCAAAAATACCTGTGTATAAAATGATGTGTGTTAGTCTTTTAGATCTTCTTATTTTCATATGTAAATATCATTAGGTGTGTTGTATTTATTTTAGTATGCATGTGCTAACTTCTGGTTATTAAAAGTACATGCTAGAGCACCTAAAATTGCAAATACAACCGTTACAAATCAACAAGAAGTTCCTGAATTGTTGGCTGTCCTAAAAAAATAGAAAAACATTTACATAACAGTTGAAACTTAGATCCAATTTGTGGTCAAAGATAGACCCAGTTGACAAGCTTGATAGGACCTGAAAATCTTCAAAATATTGGTTAAATCTAGTATTGTCTGGTCCCTTTCCTGACGCAACATGGTCCATCTTGTGTACTAGTCCTTGTAGATTCCAACAGCATAGTATTTTTCTTTAATGGCATCCTTGAAGGAATCTTATGTGGGGGCGATTGGAAATATTTCATATTCCTCTGTGGCCCTTTGCTAAGAGTAAGTATCCCACTAGTCCTTAACATGGGGGACGACCTTGAGGAGTGAAAAATTAATATTTTCCCTATCATTAAAATTGTGGATCAAAAAATACCCTTCGAGCAGATTCAACCATTTATCTATAGCATTCGCATATATTAGTCCTTCAAATAATGGAATATCAAAATTTACTCGTACCTTGAAGGGAGTTGCATGGTCACTTGATGAAGATGTGTCTCCTATGGTTAGTCGTCGAAGGATCTATGCAAAGTTGTACATCATTTTGTTCCTTTGTCATGTAAGGGCTTCCTTGAGCAACAATTTAAAAGGATCTCCTGCTCCATCATATTTATTATTGTCCCCCATGAGTTGTTGTCGGGCTTGGCACGACCGATCTTGCAAAGGATCGACTGGTTTGAGTCCCAACTTCTTGTACCCTGATTTTGTCGAGGACATGCACAAAGAAAAACAAATGAAGAACATATCGCTCTGATACCACTGATCTAGATTTATGAGCGAAACGAAATGAATAACAAATTGAATACAATAACACAGAGATGCAAAGAACCACAACAGATATCCAGTGAACAATAACTTCTATTGAATAAAGAAAATAGGTTGAAACTGTAAAACTGCAGAACTGAAAACAACTTACTCGAATGGTGGTAGTTATCTCTGAGAAGAGATGTGGCTGCTACGCGAATCTATCTAAGTAGAATGATTACAATGAGGCCTGAGAGGCCTTTTTAACATTACTCATGAATTCCAAAACCCTATACATCCAAAAACCTAACTCTAGGAGATGAAACGCCAAAAGTTATGTGGGCCCAGATGGTTAAGTTGGTAACTCAACTTCCTGAGATCGTAACTTTTGCATATGAACTCTGTTTTAGCCGTGTGATAGCATGTTGGAAAGGCCTTTTTGAGAATTACACATTATGTCATAAACTCTAACTGTGGCAAGTGAAAAAAAACATTGTTTAGGGCCCCAAAACTTCTGTAGAAGTACATAAAGATGTACTGACATGAAAACTTCCAAAATAATCCAGTTGGAATAGGTGGGAGGCCACCAATATCCAATTGAATGTTGTGTAGGGCTTCAGGATAGTCTCAGAAGTGAAAAAACCATAATTACAAAGAAATGTCATCATTACAGAGAAACCTGTTGAACTAAAAACGTTCAAGAGGAGCCAGTTGGAACATGTGGGTGGCCACCAATATCCACCTAAATCAAGGTAGGTTCATATATACATAATTGAATGACTCTTGGTCTTCCCAAACGAGTGACCGTTCCTATCACCTACGACTCTTCATATTTACATTATAATTACAAGTAACACAACCCATATGGATTACATGTCCAACATTCCCCCCCCTTAATCCGAAGGGGTGTGTGTGAGTCCAAGCATCATTCTGAACTTCTTGAATTTTTCTCTTCCAAGTTCTTTGGTGAAGATGTCTGCAATTTGTTTATTTGTGGGAAAATGTCTTAAGTGAATAGTCTTGGACTCTACATGATATCGAATCAAGTGATACGTTGTGTTGATGTGCTTGGTTCAATCATGGAATCTGGGATTCTTGGCCAACTTGATTAGAGAAGTATTATCAACTAGAAGAGGAGTAGAGTTGATTTGTTTCTCCTGCAAATATTAAAGTATTTTCCTGAGCCACACAATATCCTTCGTCGCTTCTGTAGCTACCACATATTTTGCCTCTATTGTGGGATCTGTTGGGACTGATTGTTTATGTGATCTCCAGGAGTCAGTTGTTGATCCAAGAGTCGTGACATAACCTGAAGTTGACACTCCATTTTCCTTATCCCCATCAAAGTCTAAATCAGAATAACCGATCAGGTTGAAGTCATCTACCTTAGAGTACTTGAGTCCAAAATCTTGAATTCCTTTCAAGTATTTTAGAACTCTCTTTGTTGCAGACCAATGTCCTTCACAAGGCTTCTGCATGAACCTGGAAAGAATGCCAACAATAAACGAAATGTTTGGTTTGGTGGTAGTAAAATAGATAACACTTCCCACAAGTTGTCTATACTTGGTTGCATCCTCAAATTCATTCCCTTCCTTTGATGTGAGTTTCAAATTCTGTTCCATTGGAATAGAAACAAGATTGCATTCAACCATGCCAAACTTGTTCAAAAGTTCTCCAATGTACTTCTTCTGGGAGATGAATATGTACTTTGGATTCTATATCACTTCAATGCCCAAATAGTAGTGAAGATGTTCCAAATCTATTATCTTGAAGCATTTCTTCAACTCTTTCTTTATGGATGCAATGTAGTTCTCATTGTTCCCTGTTATGAATTGAACATTTACATATACTACAAGATATACAATTGTTTTTCCAACTTTCTTGACAAACAAAGTGGCATCGTCAAGATTGAAATGCTTGAAATTCAATTTCAGAAGATGCTCAATTAACTTTTCATACCATTCTCGCGGTGCTTGTTTCAAGCCATACAAGGATTTAATGAGCTTGTATACCTTATGTTCTTGTCCCTTCACAACAAACCCTGCTGGTTGAGATATGAACACATTCTCCTTCAAGTCTCCATTCAAGAAAGCAATCTTCACATCCATTTGATGAATTTTCCATCCATTTTGTGTTGCCATGGAAAATAGAGTATGGATGGCAGCTCATTTCACTGTGGGTGCAAAGGTATCTTCATAATCAATGCCTTCTTTCTGTGCAAATCATTTTGCCACGAGTCTTGCTTTGTGCTTGTCAAGTGAGCCATTTGATCTGTACTTGTTCTTGAATACCCACTTGTAGCCAATTGGTTTGGTTCCATATGGAGGGTCCACCAACTTCCATGTCCCATTCTTGATGAGAGCATCATATTCCTTCTGCATGGATTCTTTTTATTCATCATGAGAAGTGGCTTCTTTAAAATAAGTCGATTCATGGTTAGTAGATAAATTCAACTCACAATCATATGAAACATCCATATCTTCTACATCACCTGAATTTGAATCATCTACGTTACTTCCATCTAGTTTTTAGGACAATATGGTTCCTATCTTTCCGATCTCATCAGGATGAACACTTTTAAGTGTTTTTGTGAACCATTTTGGTGGACCTTTTTGAGATGGTCATGGTTGTTCGACTTATTGAGATGGTGATGAGTTATCATCAAGAATCATCTTTTCAATATTCTCGATCACATCATCCAACTGAACTTCAGGTTTTGATGAAGTGGCAGGAACTTCTTCATGTGAGGGAGATGGTGCTACACAAGGAGATTCCAAAGATTGACCCAAGATAGGGATCCCCCCTTCAAGATGTGGAATCTCATCATCAAATTATGGATATGTCTTTACATGAGTGAATATGTCGAGATGATCAAGCTACCTCTCAATGGTTTCTTCTTTCTTGGTGTGTTCAAGAAATATCACATCTATGGAAAGGATGAATTTCTTGTTTGTCTCATCGTAAAGACGATACCACTTGATGGTATTTGAGTACCCCAAGAAGATGCACTTTCGACTCCTCACATCAAGATTGCTTCTTTGCTCCTTAGGAATCAAGGCATAGCAGGTGGAACCAAAGACCCTAAGATGTCTCACCAAATGAATGTGGACATACCACATTTCATATGGAGTCTTGTGTTTTATAGCATGAGATGGACACTTTTTTTTGACATAAACTACACACGGAATTGCATCATCCCAAAACATCAATTTAACATTCTTGAAAAACATCATGGATCGAACCATATTTAGGAGTGTCTTGTTCATTCATTCAGCTACATCGTTTTGTTGAGGATTTTATGGAACTGTTGTTTGGTGTTTGATCCCATGTTGGTGAAGGTAACTTTAAAATTCATTAGATGTATATTCTCTTCCATTATCAGTTCGAAGAGAGCCAATAAGAGACCGAGCTTCATTTTGAATCCATATATGAAAAATTTTAAATGTTTCAAAATCTTGTAACTTACCTTTCAGCAAATACACCCAACACATCCTAGTGTAATCATCAATAAAGGACATTATATATTTATTTCCATTTGTAGAAGGAATGGGCATAGGGCCGCATAAATCAAAATGAATCAATTCAAGTCTTCTACATGCTCTAGAGGTAGAATCATGGAAAGGTTGTTTGCTATCCTTTCCAATAATACAAGCATCACATTGTTTTAGTTTTCTAGGAATGGTAGGCAGACCAGAAATACCATTATTTCTCATCATATGAAGACTTTCATAATTGACATGACCAAATCTAGCATGCCAGAAAAGACTAGTTGGCATTATACCTTCACCGTGATCAGAGAGGTATGCAACATTATGTGTATGGGAATATTTCCCATTCAGCTTCAACAGTCTTTCATCTTCCATTCAGGTCATAACAAGCATGTTATCAGAATCTTTCCGCACTTCAACTTTGCCACCGATCATGTGAACAGAGTGGCCTTATTGTCTAATGAGCACAAGGGACAACATGCTTCTTTTCATCTCAAGAAGATATAATACATTGTGCAGAAGAAAATCCAGGAGTCCAGGCAACTTAAGCCTAATGGTGTCTATTCCTGAGGGTTTGAGGCTAGACTTGTCTACAAAATACACTATTCCATTTACATTTTCATTGAATTCTTCAAAATTGTCTTTTTCGAAATGTCATATGAGAGGTTGTGCCCATGTCAAGAAGCCATGTATCTTTACAAGGACCATATGTAGTGTTAAATAAATCTTCTGTTATTTCTATATTGTAGTGAGCAACAATGTAATGGGTAGATTCAGGTGGATTACCTTTTGTTGGTTATGTGGGTTTACCTTTGTATTCTTTCTGATTTTGTTTGTCTTCAACAATGTAATGGGTAGATTCAGGTGGATTACCTTTTGTTGGTTATGTGGGTTTACCTTTGTCTTCTTTCTTATTATGTCTATATTTTTTGATCTTGCCCCATGGTACTCTACAATCTTCTGCTTTATGTGACCCGTTCTTTTTGCACCGAGTACAATGGAGATTGGATCTAACACTTTGGTTGTGTTTACCCCCCCTTCATCTAAAACTCTTTCTTCCACGTACACGTCCTCTTTTGTAGCTTTCTCCTATGGGAGAATAAGGTAGTTTACTCTTCTTTGTCTGAGCAAGGTAAACAATTTCACTAGTTGAAGGAATTGGCTTCTTTCCAAATGCTTTCTCACGATCTGCAACTTTCTTTACCAGTTTTTGAAATTTCATGGATTTCATCTGATTACTTGCTTGTAGTGATTCAAGGTAGTGAGAATATGTAGGGTAGAGGGCATTAATGAAGGTCGTGAGAGGGAGATCAATCTTTGCTTCGATGGCTTTGATGTCATGCATTATGGTTGTGATTTCTGAGGCTAGAGCCATAGGGTCATCATTCTTCAACTCTAGGTCGAAGAGCTTCAACATTAGTTATATGAGTTCAAGCTCGGAATGTGTGTCATATAACTCATTCAATATGTTTTAGGTGCCATGGGAATCACTAATGGAATCAATATGACGACTCACCTCTTCACTTGTTGTCGCGGAAATTACACCATATGCCTTCTGGTCTTTGTCTTCCCATATTTCACGTTATTTGTCTATGGTCGGTATGATTGGTTTTCTACAAGGTCTGCTACTGTTTGTCTTTAATACTAAGACTTCTTCTTCATATTTCACTTCTTCTTCTTCTGATTCTGCATCTTCTTCAGTGGTTTTTCTACTCTAAGGGACTTATTTTGCTTCACAAATCCCTTTCCATAGATGTTGAAGATCAATATGCTCTTGATCTTCCTATACCATTCTCTGTAGTTCTCCTTGCCAGTCAAAACCATGCCGATAATGGATATGAGGGAATGTATTGTCTTCTATTGTCTTCACACACATTAGAAAATAAAATATAATGAAGCTACTTCAAATAAAAACGATGGACGCTAAAAATTTGATGAACTCTATCAGAAAAATTTATGGACTATGTTATCGATCTTGCTCATGTTTTGAATGGTTATGAACAATGTAACATCCTAGGAGAGTACAAGATTCCAGTGGGCATGAGAGACAATGTTGGTTCACCCTTCTTTGCTCAGACAATAGGTGGATCGCTCCCACAAGAAACTAGAATTAGATGAAGTGAAAAGTAAATCTCCCCTCATTCCTTCTTCCGTTTGAACTTTCAATGATTCAATCAAAGTGATTTCAAAGTTGATTATGCACTGCATCAGTGATTTCAATATCCTCAACTTGATAATGTACTTGGTGGTTTGATTCATTTTCAATCATGAGAAGGGTGAGGTCTCGAGTCATCGTATAAGCAAAACATTGTGGAGAAACAAACCCGTCGTATCTCAGGAGAAATTGACCCGTCATATAAGAAAATACTGTGGAGAAACAAACTTGTACGAGAATAATGAAAGAAGTTTGAGCCAAGCTGGCGTGTGAGAGATTTTAGGGTTAGGGTTAGTAGATTTTAGGGTTAAATTGATGAGTAAACAGATAAATGAGAAAGTTAGGGTTAAGAGATGACACCAGTGCAAGGTCGTGAGGTTTTCCAAGAGTGGAGAGAGGTTGCATGAGAATTTGGTGAAGAGTTCCAAGCATCAAAGACCATGATGCATCAGCACCAGTGTTTGAGTGTATGCAACCCACCAAAGTTCGATGGATTTTCCAAGGAATAAATGCATGGATAATCGGTCAAAGGATATGGCAGGTCAACCAGAGAATCATATGGCAAAGGAAGATAATAAATCAGGGTGAAAAAGGCAGAGAGATAGGCAGGCTATTAGAGGCGAAGTAGAATGTCATGGAATCTACTCATGGAGTTGGGCCAGGATTTGATACCACTATCAGGAAAAGCATTGGGCAAAAAAGATAACTCAACATTGATGATTTACATTAGCTAGGTAGGTGCATATATACATAATTGAATGACTCTTGGTCTTCCCAAATAGGTGATCGTTCCTATCACCTATGACTCTTCATATTTACATTATAATTACAAGTAACGCAACCCAAAAGGATTACATTTCCAACACCTTGAATAAAGGTGCATAGAGGTCCTAACAGTTGGTTATAGTGGTTTAACTACTGAACTTATAACCTCAACATTTTTTTTGGTAATTTACCTACTCATCTATTCATATTCATAGAGAAAATACAAGTTGAATGAGTGCAAGATTGTCCAAAGGAAAGCCTGCCACCTAGTATGGAAAAAATATTTATATGTCTTGAGTTACCCAGTGTTTAAGAATATTTGTTGCTTCAACTAAGAGTCTAAGGTCTTGCATTAAATGAAGTCTAAGTTCGTTAAAAATTAACATAAACAGAGACCCATAAAGGCCACAATTAAAATAGCTATAAAACCAAAAGATAACAAGTGCATCAAAATAGAGTATGTTTGAGAACCCATGCTCAGGTTCTACACCCACATCAATTGGGATTGTTGGAGTTCTTGTCATCTCCTTGGCCCTCGCATCTTCATATGTTTATGCAGTTTAAACTTCCTTTTTTTTTGCATCATACTTACTATCTAGTTCATCTAGCTTTTGTAGAACAACATAATCCCGAGTTTCTCTACTTTCAATTCTGCATGCAATGAGTTCCTTAATGTGCCAACAAAGATACATTTTTTGGTATATTTTGATTCTTTATTTCTGGAATAGGTAGTGTCAGGGATTAGTTACCATGGTGTTTACCGCATTTCTTTTTTTTTAGCCTTACCCTATTCTCCATGGCATTCACTTATCTTCTCATGACCTTTGAATAATGGTTCTAGTAGGAGGTAGTTGGCCTTTGTTGCAGTTACCTTATCTTGTCAATATGAGGACCCTTCTTCCTCTTGCCTTCTACCCTGACCCTATTATGGTCTACCTTTCCACTTGACATCAACCATTCCACTTTTCCTCATATTGGGGGATTCATATGCTAGCTTAGATTTACTATATTTCATTGTTCTGACCAGATCTCTTGCTACTTCAGTTGTAGACCACTAGCACCCCCGATGATCTAGTATAATGTGAACCCCCAACACCTCCAATCTCACATTCATTCTCCATAGACTCATTACATTGAACTAGTTCTCATAGTCTCTTCAACACAACATTGAGGTGAGTGATGGTGTACATGGGAGGTATCTCTCCATGGTATTTAGTGATTGTAGGAGTACCTTCTAGTGGAACAAATTGTAGAGGATGTAGATGACCATGAAAGTTGAAGCATCCAAAACCATCCAATGTCTCCTTATTATGATGCCTCCTTATTATGAGGTTTCCCTGACACCCCATTCATGGGACCTCCTAACCTAAACATTACATTGGTCACATGTCACTAATAAAGTGACCATATTACACTTGCACATATTTTCATGTCATAATCTAGCTCTAATTTTTTAACGACTCATATCTATCTAGGATGGCATGTATCATTTATCTTCTAATACATAAATGGTTAATAACATTGCAATTTAGTCCCTTGTGTGATTGGATGTATATTTTGGAGATATGTTGTTTATGAGCAACTGATTTTGGTGCCCTTTTCCCTTTGAATGTGTTTTGTATGATTTATCCATTCAACCCACATGCATAGAGGGCAACATATTGTCTTTGCATAATATAAAATCTGAAGGGGATTTGGATTCAAATAAAGGATTTGAGAAGTGTATGTGCGTGTTGGGGGGGGGGGGATTTTAAGGAACCATGTTTTTCTTGTAATTGTAGAAAGCTCGACAAAGATTTATAATCCTCAAAGATTTAACCCCTGTTGTTAGTGTGTTGTAATTCTCTATGTTCCATGATGTATTTATTTGTTCCAGGAAGTAATATATGCACCACACACACACATTTGGTGGTGGGCCTCTACATTGTAGATCATAAGGCCGATCTTTGATACATTTTGATGTTATTGTGTGCCTAATGAAGCCTCTTTTTTACCAAGATTAATAAAGAATATGATTTTTTGTAATTAAGTGATGAATGGAATGTGTTGATTTATAAAGTGTATTGTATCTAATTTTAGCTCTTGAATTTATGATGCTATGGATATTTGCATGCCTACTAGCCCATGCTCCAAGTAGGTTAAATATCCAAAGGAATCCTACTCCAACATGGCATGAGGGAAAAGGGAGTTTGTGTCCCTTTATCCTCTTTCATAGGCTATCAGGCTTCAAGACATCATATCTATCCTAACCCATTCAAATTCCTAACTCAAGAGAGGCAATATCTCAAGTGATTTGATCCCTAGAACTAGGGACCCTGATTATAGGGATCTGGGGGGGACACGAGCCCTTCAATCAAGGAGTGATTGAAGGGTTTACTGATGTACCCTCTAAGTATAAGTAGAAGGTAGGGGCTAGCTCTTAGAAGTTAGTCATTTTGTTAAGAATTTGATATTCCTAGAGAACTGTATTTATCTCTTTAAGATAATATGATAATGAAGAATTTTCACTTTCATATGTGTTGTCATTAGTAGTTTTTAAGGTTCAGATTTGGGTACGTACCACTCAAGGTTACCCAAGGGAACTTTGTGCTTCATTCCATTTCCATTACTTTCACCATTTTATAGTTTATTATGTTTATAAGTTAAGTTGTGCGTGATTTATGCATTTTTGGTTTATGAAATATGTTTCTTGTAGCAGTGATCTATTTCATACAACAACATTTCATGTTTTATTTCCTTCATTTTCAATATCATTAGTTCATTTCACTTACAGTATGTCTTTATCATAGATTTATGTGATTCATGTAGCAACACTTCATTTTCAATGGTTATATTTCATTTCCTTTAGCAACATTACAGCAATACTATGTTTCCTATAACAACACTACAACAATACTTTGTTTTAGGAAAGTTTATGGTCTTTTTTCATCACCGGAAGAGATATGTCAATCCATGGATTACTTCAGTATTACTTCAAAATGGATTTGTTTTATTTATCATGCTTTATTTTAATTATTTCAATAGAATAGTGTACTTTAGGATTTTCTCTTTTTCCCTTAGACTAGCTTAGATAAATACAACTTTGTTTTCCAGCAAGTTTACTTCTTGGTTTTGGATGAAGAAACCTATATTGCCTCACATGGATTTTTCTCCTTGAAATCTTGCACCCTAGCTTTCCACTGTTAGGATAAGTAGGGATTGGTCATTGGGTTATATGATCCTTTAAATTTGGTTTTGCATATTTCCTTTCAAGTAGTTTATAGCATTCCTTTTAAGTGTTTTTCATCTTCCTTTTTAGTTGGATTTTAGTTTTTCCTTCGATAGTATTAGTTTGATTATTAGTGCTTCTTCCCTATTGAATTGACCTTTGTACTTCCTGGATAGACATTGTTTTCCTTTGTAGATAAATACATGTGTATGGAGTTTGCACATATAGTGCACATCACCTCTCAAGTTTGTACAAAAATTGGGTTGATATTTGAAGTTGTGAGGTGAGAAGTGCAACATTTTTATTGTTATTCTTTGGCCCATCACAATTTTTTTGCACTATTTCTGGGGAGGTGCTAAAGATTGCATACATTTGTTATCATTTTTATTGTTAAAAAGAAAAAATTAGCTTTAGGATGCATGCATTACACCATTTTATCAAGAAAATGAAAAAACATTAAGTAGATTGCATTTTTGTTTAAGAATTTTTACGATACATGCCTCGACCTAAGGACAAATTAGGAAAATTATTACCTAAAGCTGCCACAACTAAACCAAGTCCAAGCAATCAAGAGTAGCAACAAGTTGAATGTAATCCATCCTTCCAAGAGGGAATAATTTTTTGGGGGATTTCTTAGAGGATGAAGAAA